>KK117590.1:83605-98284 GCA_000611955.2 Stegodyphus mimosarum | reverse complement strand
GAAAGAGAGATATGTAATCAATATAAATGACAGTTGCTCAGCTTCTTAGCAAGAGCTCTTTTTATCTTTCGTTCCAAAGGAATGGAGAGTATTTTGATTTTGAGAAACAAGACTTGTGTTTATTTTTAATCACTGTAATTGTTCCTTACTAATCACGCCAACAAAGATGTACAAAGCAGCTGTTATTGTAATAAAGATCATGAGTTTTGGTCAGTTTTGAATTCTTAAGTATCACAAATGCTTCAAAGAAACATTTTCTTTAGCAAGTAATAATTATTTGAAATACGGATGCTATTTCTTTGTAAAGATAATGCCGTTCTGAAAAAGGTCAAAAATACTCCATTATAATGTTGTTCATAAACATGAAAGTAAAAATGCAATTTGTTAATTTAATACTTCAAATTTTTGAAGTGGTAAGCGAAAACAAATAATATGGTGCTACAGAATGTCACGACTGTCTCAAAATATTTATCACAAAACTAGGAAAATTTAGTTTTAGATGTCTGACGTTAATTAAAAAAATTTTTTACATTTTGAGACACATTATAAGGTATTTCTCCCGCCTTCTTCGCATGCCTTCGGGGTGCAGTGGTCAGAACCCTTGACGCGTAACCGAGAGGTCCATGGTTCGATTCCCGCAAGGTCATTGCTCATTTCTTCATTTTTCTGCTTGAAAAAAATTTCTAATGACTCTACACTAGTGCCCGAACCAAAAAGGTGGTGGATGATGATTGTCCACCAATGGGATTTGGCGACTGGGTCCCCTGAACCTCAGTTGCCCTTTAAAAGAGGGAGTATATAAGGTATTTCTCCCGCCTTCTTCTCATGCCTCTACAACATTGCCTCAAAATTCTCAAAGCTGTTTACTGTTAGTGATGGTCTTAAGTATGAATTTTTTCTGAGTTTTATACAAAATGTCTTTCATTTGTCTTAAATAAGCATAATATTAATTATTATGTATTCAAATAGAAGAGCCCTATAAGAGGTCGAGTGGTTAAGCCGTCTGATTGGTGGGAATTCGAACTGGGTTAGAATGCAGGCCAACGAGTGTGGTGCATGATATTTTCGTGGTTTTCACAATATGTCACGTGAATACGAACTAAGTTCTTTTAGTGAGTCTTTCTCGAAGGCATCCCTCCCCTTAGGCAGATAGCTCTCGTGTGCTTTGCTGTTTTCTAGTAAAATAACCTAATCCACAGACTGGGTACAGTGGTAATGTAATGTAATTATCATAATATAAATTAACTAGTTAATGCATCAGTAGGAATACATACGATGACGGTCAACGTATTCCAAGAAATGAACGATAATGACGGCAAAAACTGTCATACTGTAGCGCGCTACGGCTTCTTAGAGATCTTCTTATATAACTACGTTAGGTGAGCAGAAAGAAACTGGTACTTTGTTGAAAGAAATCATAGTTCATACAGCAAGATAAATATCAATGAATGGCTCATGGAGAATAAGCAAAAGTAAGCAAATTCTGCTTAACATAAAATTAATATCGCAAAAGACTACAATTACTATCAGAGTAAAATCTAAAGCAATAATCACTGAAACCAAACTCATTACAGTAGCACGATCGCAAATGAATGACTGAACTAACAAACTCACGGTTCCATTGCAACCTACATTATATAGTTACCTAAGAATTTTTAGAATATTCTGAGAAACTTCCCGTCTAAGATTTTGAAAATGAGTCTTCAGAGAACTTCTAGAATGACATCAGTTGGCGAGAAATTAATAAATATCAGCAGAATCCCGTAGTAGGTTTAATGATTACATTGATTGGAAGAAAATAATTTCGGTTTGCACAAACAGGTAGTGTTATGCTCGTTTTGCTATTCTTCTATCAATTATATAATTTCTTTTCCTTTGATGTTTGGCAGCTGATACGTTTGCGTTGCTACAGAAACGAATTCCGTGTGTTTTTGTTTACAATTGTTAGTTTACGGTCAATTTCAACGGTCAGTTGGAGTGCAAAAATTAACATTTCCGATATATTTTACTTTTTCATTTTCATACAGGCAAGAGAGCGCGTCAGGCTTACAAAGAGATATGCAAAGCTTATAGTGTTGACTGCTTAACAGAATGCATGAGTCAGAATTCACGTAAAAATTTCCTTTCTGGAGATTTTTCACTTGAACGTGACCAGTGTTCTGGCCCCCTTATGATGACAAAATTAAAGCCATAATTGAATCGAATTGTCTATAATTGTGCAAGAGATAGTAAAAAGGTTAAATGTATCACACGAAACAAGTAAAAATCACATAACATGTTATTAACTCGGTATTAGGGTTCCGCATGAATTGAAAAAAATTCGCGTAACATAAGGAATCAATATGTGCGATACGCATTTCAAACGTAATGCAATCGACCCTTTTCTAAAACGAATTATTACTGATGATAAAGAATGGATCGTCTGCAACAACACTAATCGAAAACGTTCATGGTCGAAGCATGATGAATCAGCACAAATCATGTCGAAACTAAATTGGATCAGAAAAAAGAACATGCAAGGTATTTTGTATTTTGAGCAACTTCCAGGCAACCAAAAGATCAACTCATATATTTACTGCTAACACTTTATGAGGAAGCAATCAGAGATAAAAGACCAAAATTGGCAAATAGCAAAAGAATCGTGTTCCGCCACGACAGTGTGAACAACACGTATCTTCAGCAACACGCACGAAATTATTGGAGCTTGGCTGGGAAGTGATATGTCATTCTCCATGTAGCACCGACTGTGTACTGTCAGATTATAATTTATTTAGAAGTTTACAAACCTTCTTAAATGGTAAAAGTTTCAGTAATAACGATAACCTCAAACCACATTTGGTTGATTTTTTTGCTGATAAAGATCAGAAGTTTTATGAGTGTGGAATCATGAAGCTGCTAGAAAAAATGGCAAAAGGTCATCAAGCAGTATGGAAGGTATTTGACTGATTAAAGTTAATTTTCGTATACAAAAAAAATTAGTTTTATTTCACTAAAAAAATTTCTTTCTTGCCAACCCGATATTTCCGGCTCTAGCTGAGCTACATTTATTATTTAGAAGTCAATAGATTCAGAAAGAACAATTGTTCAACATAATGCGCGAGATATGCATCAAACACTAGAACTTGATACGTCAAACAAAATTTCGTAGTAAAATTATTACATAAAATGTGATAAATGAATAAGTGTGTGCATAAAAGCAATATGTAACTCTACACAAATTTCTATATAAAGTTTTAGTCTGGAATTCGTTATAAGAAAGGTTTAATAGAGAAAAACAAAATTTCAGCATGCAAATGAAGTAAATTTCCCTAAACGTATCGTAGCAGCGAAGAAGTAGACGTTACACCGTTTCTAGGCAGCGTTACATAATGTGCAGTTTTGGTTTATTTGTTTACGGCAAAACATGCTAGGGCTATTTGTCTAAAGATTTAGGTTAGGACAGGTTAATGTGATTACGGCAAAGCCTCGACAGCTATCGAGGCATGCTATCGTGGAGGACTTTCTGAAGGGAACTGGCTAGTATACACGTTACACACTTAGATATTTGGCTAAGGGAGGAGATGCTTTGGTATGAGGTCTATTTAGGGAAGAGTTCCCCGCATGAACCGTTCTTTAGAAAAAAAAACTATGGAAATACCCATGCAGCCAGCTCGTTCGTTCGGAATCGAAACCAAGTCGAATTAGCAGTTTTCATCGAATGTATTGCTTGGCAGCTGGTGACCGTACATAATAGGTGAAACATAAAAATAGGTTTCGTGAAAATGTAAATTATTATATTTAAGAATTAAAATGCTAATTTCGGAATATGATTATTATACAAAATACACTAAATAAGTAAATATATACATAAAAACAATATGTAACACTACGAAAATTCCTATAATCTTACCTAAATTACAAAAATTTACAGCAGCGATTTTCGTTGAATTTACTGCAATACTATTTCAATAACATTATGAATTTTAAAAGGAAAACAACTTCACTTTTATAATCTGTAAAACTTTTTAAGATGATATGGTTTTCTAGATGTGAGTTTCATGCTGAAATTTAAAAATATTGTAAAGGAAACTGTTAATAGGTCTATTAGTTTTGGAAACGATGCTACGAATTCGTTGAATGGATTAAACATTTTTTAAGAAACTTCAACTGGAAATTTATTTTCAAACACATCAAATGGTGTAAAGAGTGAACTTCTGTAATGAGGAGTTTTGATTTTAAGCTCTGATATGTGGAAAGAATTCGTTAAAAATGATATCAGTGTTAAATAAAAAAAATTCAAAACAGTTGAAAAATCTTTCTATGACGTGCACATGTTTTGTCGATTCTCTGGACCTTATCTGTATATTACATCGCTAAGTGAATTTAAATGATTACCAGTTTACTTATCTCTAGTCCTTTTAGTGTTAGCGCTGTGCAGGATAGGAAAATGCTTGCTTTTATTGTCATAGGTAGTTACTTTTTATATAAACACTTTGAAATTTAGTACATGCTTCCTGCTGCAACATATTACAGATCTCGGCTACAATAACGCTATTCTGTTTCTGAATAATTTGAAAATAATTTACTATGAAAACTTTACGAGTAACTGAGTTTCAGGTTTCCTTTACAAACACGTTCGTCAGATTTTATTTGGTTACGGCGATTATTTGGTTACGGCGATGTAAATAATTTTACTGAAATTATGTGTGAAAATGTCATACTTTTTGTACAACGTAACATAAAATGCTTGAATAAGACAAAGCAGCTCTGCCTGAAAAATAAGATTACAGAACAAGTCTATTTAATGTCGAGTAAATGGCTATCTCGTTAAATTGGTGACATTTCGCCAAGCTGACGACGGTTTTGGCAACAAATTTTGTCATCACATTTGGCGAAATATGGCCCAAAATCGCCAAACTGGGCGATTGTTTGGGGACATACTAGTCCGGTCCCCGTATAACTGTAGCTGGTATCGTGATTGAATAAATGCAATTGATCCCTATATGTAAAGGCAACTATATCTGGCTCTCATATGCATTCTAGTAATAAGTGAAAGGTACTAGAAATTTCTCGGTGGCTGATGGTGAACTATATAAGACCAGGGAGAGTACCAGTCTCTTAGTCATTGTTTAGTTCAGCGTGAGTTCGGAATATTGAGAGATCTCTGTAGGAACTTCGACTTTTCAGATGCGCTTTGCTTTGCATTGTGTTTAACGTTCATAGTAGTTTGAAGTGTAACTACTGACTGTGATCTCTGATACCGAGAAGAGTTGAACTTTTTTGTAAAACTTTGTGTGAAGAGAATAATTATATGGAAAGTTCTAGAACTTTAAAATGATCCTTTTGATAAAATAAATTTTATCAAGCTACCATCGGCATTCAATCTATTACGACCCCATACGCACGCAAAACTATTATTATGTTAAAAGTCTTGAAGAGTATAATCATGCAAAAAATAGGCTGTTACGTAGTGTTATACATCTCTCTAATTAAACAAGTACGGCTAGGTTTAAAATGCAATAAGGGATGAAAATATTTTACAGGTTTAACAGAAATAAAGGAAACAGAATTCTCTGAAGTCTACCATGAACTAATAATGATGTTAAATTAAATTTGGTATATATTCAGTTTTGAAAGGAATTTAATTTAGAAGTGCATCGGATAAAATAATTATTCGTAGAATATTCGGTTTTTGATGGCACATTCTGAAATCTCTAAGGAATTAGTTCCTGCAGTTAAAGAAGCATATAATTACATAGTTAATAATACAACCATAATCATGTAGTTAGTACCAAAATATTCCAATTTAGTGTTACATTTCCAACTACGAATTTTAAATTAAAAAAATAGTGATAATTTGTGTAAAAGTTCGTAATAAAAATAATATTAATTTAAGTAAATGGTCAATAATACTTTGGTGCCGGTCTATTGACTAATTATTTATAGCAGACGATTATCTTCGTAAGGAACGATGTCCTCGTAGAGAAATTTCTATGAGAAATAAATGGGTTCGTATTCATGATACATACGGAGAAAATGTTTTACAACCATTCGATTATCCAACAACGATTCAACGGCTTTCGCGGGTCTAACCGATGCTTAACAGCCGTCGAATTATTTAAATAAATCACAAAGAAATCTATTAACGATTATGTAACATCCTCCCACTTTTTCAGTCTGTGGCTACTAGAGGAAGCTCAAACGTCTTGAAAAATATTAAACAGTTAAAAGCAATGAGACATTTTAACAATTCTCCAGTATTCTGGGCATCATAAGAAGGCGTAGAAAGATCTGAAATCCTGCCGGAACGGTTTCAGTTCAGCCTGTATCACCGTCTTTAACCCGAAAAATAAAATCTAAAAATTCATTAGATGATATCTTAAAAAGGAAAATCGTCTCTGAACAGATCTGGCTAAAACATTAGAGTGAATTTTCAATTTAAAAGTCAACAATTACCGAAATACAGACTTTTAAACTGAAAACTCACTCTAATGTTAGTGAGGAATTAGGTGATAAGACGTTTCTTCTTTTATCACCTACTTGCTATTTTACTTCCTTTTTAAAAAGTATTTTATTAGATGGCAAGTTCTCAGATTTCGAAGAACGATGATGGATCGCTCCATCATCGAGTTTTAGTTAACATTTTGGGCAAAACGACTGGCGAAATAACATCAGCAACATCATTTCACTAAGTTTATATCTCCAATTTTTAGTGAGGTTAGATGGTGGATCTCCTTTACTCTATTTGATACAAAAACAGACCACTTACCCCCGTTTTTGAATCACACCAAAGTGTAACGTTTAGATCAGGCAAATCAAGAGCTAATCTAATGAAATGCTGTAATCGAGCTAATGTATGACACGACATTAGCTCTAATTTCGATATCAACAATTCCTTGAGTGGTGCAACTCTAGGTTTAGGTAGTAAGAGAGGAATTTTGACAGTAAGAAAAGTCTCTGTTTGCCTAAAACCATAAGAACCATACGAAACGTTTCGTGCATCAGCAAATACATGTGATTTTGATGTCATGTATACTTCCAAGTATCGTGAAACTTCGAGATTATTCAAGATAGGCAGCTTCACCAAACAATCTTAAAATGAGCTTTGTATTTTGTCAATGAAGGGTCTGTCCTAGTTAAGCTTGTTTCTTCATGTCTCCTTAATCAGTAGCTTTGGTAATAAGATTGCACTGCATAAAATTCTAAGAGGATCGAATATTTGCTGTATCAAAGACAAAGCAGCTCTTTTTGTCTTACGCTGTTTAACTTCTTAGAATGTGAGGTACTAAGTATCTCAGGCTGTCTCGAAATTCGATATCATACCCAGACGAGAAGTCTCCGCAGCACATTTGGATATATGCGACTAGGCATGTTACTTTAGCAGTTTCTTAAATTAAAATATACGATTTTCTGTAAACGTAAAGGGCAAACTGCCCTGATGCATTTAAACTAAACACTTCTTTTGCTATGGACAAGCGAGATACAAGATCAGAATTCTCCTTAAAGGCATTCCCTAGCAAATGATTTAAAGATGCCGTAAGGGAAAAAGGAATTTTCGTAACTCTAAATACCTCTGCAATGTCTGTAAATAATGTCTTCAGTTTCGGAAGAAAAGCGGATCTAAAAATATTTCTGTGTTGTGGATTAATACTTTTCCACAATACAAGGCTACGAGGAAGGCCTTTTCTGTGTCAGTAGATAATCCTATGGGTTACAACCTAAAACCGTCCATTTTATTGGAGATTAACCGAATTAGGTTTGGCCTCTTAATCAACAGATTATTTACAGATAGCTGATTTGACTCTTTCGCTACTGTTCTTTGAAGTCTGGATATTTTCTTTAATTACGGGAGATGAGGTAATTAGTGTTCAGACTCATTTATTACCCATCGTACTTAAATATATAGATGTAATCATCTAAATAGCCTTCACTGGCTATGCGCTCTCGCATTTTCTTATTTCTTTTCAGAATTAGTTATTTATTAGTCGGAAAAAAGGTTTAATTTTTTAATGGTAACGATGCTTCATACCTTGCATTAGGAAAAATAGTCAAATTATTAACCCAAAGGGAGCGTCAGCCCATAAGGGTTCTTAGTCCCGAAATGGCATTTTTTTGCTTGGAATCATTATAAACGGCTGTATCGCTTTTCAAATTGTTGCCACCAAATGTTATCGCCCTGTGTTATATTTAAAGATATTAAATAATGAATAATCTGCATGAATGTATATATGTTTCTCGCATTGTGAAAAAAGAACGATACCTAGAGCCATCAAATTTTTAATAATGCACTCCTCCTCCGAATATGGGTACCTGGAAACCCGGATCTTGAATTTTGAATTTGTTTCTTACCTATTTCATATTTTTTTATATTTAACGAATTTTTTGATTAACTTAAAATGTACTTCTCTAGCCTTCTTCGCATGCCCATGGCTTCGCCTTCTCTAGCCCCTTCGCATGCCCACTACACCTTGTGGTGTAGTGGTCAGCATGCTCGACGCGTATTCGATAGGTCCGTGGTGCGAGTCCCGGCGAGGGCATTGCTTTTTCACATCTCCTTTTTCCAATAACCTAATGACTCTACAAGTGGCGCCCGAGCGAAAAAGGTGGTGGATGATGATTCTGTACCACCGCGATTTGGCGATTGGGTTCCCTAATCCCCAGTCGCCCTTTAAAAATGGGAAAGTATACAGGGTATTTGTGCCGTCTTCTTCGCGTGCCTTCGTGGTGTAGTGGTCGGCACGCTCGACGCGTATTCGAGAGGTCCGTGGTTCGAGTCCCGGCAAGGGCTTTGCTCATTTTTCACATCTCCTTCTTCCAAATAACCTAATGACTCTACAAACTCCACGATTTCAAAGCGAGCAATGACAACACGCTGCACGGAATAAAATATTTTTATCTCCAGCACGCGAGACTGTCTATCCGAAATTCTAAAGATATGCTGTTTTAAAATGTTTTTAGCCCAAATACTCCCGAAACATGCATGTATATGTGTAAATGAAGAAAAAAGAAACGCTCCTTTGGGCGTAATATAAAACTTGAAAGCTTTCAGATTTTTTTACTTGTTTTGAAATTGATCCATTGATTCGGGAAACATTAATATCTTCTATTCTTCCAGAAGCAGAAACTAAGTTTTACAAACCAAATTCCACATATAAATTAATAGTTATCTCTCATCCAATGAAATAATGCATTTAAAACCAAATGTGTAGTTACATCCGATACGAAATTTTGTAGCAATACAGCATAACATTTACTTAATTAAAACGATATATTTTGTTTGTAGATGGTAATTAAACTTTATAGCATTTAAAAACAATAACCAAGGAAATAAGCTTTTCTTTAATAAATTAAACCTTGTTTTGAAAAACAAATTCCACTTTATTAGTCCAAAGGAATTTAGTCCCGAAGGACTATTACTTTCGTTTTGCGATTTTGCGTCGGAAACACAAAAACGGCGTATCACTTTTCAAATTGTTGCAACTAAATGTTATTTCTCTGCATTAAATTTTAAAAAATGAAAAATCTGCATAAATGTATGCATTTTTTTTTGACGTAGCTTTCTCTTTAAAAATCGTCTACGTGCGTTGCACGGGAAAATAAAAAGGCATTTTAATTACAGTTCTAAATAAATAGCCAAATAAATGTGAAATTCGTAACAATATTCTCTAAAACTTTAACGAATTTTTCATTAACAAACTCAAAGATTTCAAAGCCAGCAATACCAACGTTGTACAGAAAAACATTTTTATCTCCAGCACGTGAGAGCGTGTACCGAAATTTCTAAAGATATGCTCAATTTAAAATTATTTTACGATATTGCTGTTGAACTGAATTTTATGGTTTAAGTGCGAAGAACATGGTATTTAACAAATAAAGGTAACACACAAAATGTTAAATAAACGTCCCTTTGGACGTAATTTAAAATCTGAAACATTTCAGATTTTTTTTTTATATATTTTTATCTTTATACGAAATATGTGCATTTTATAAATACACATGAAATCATTTGTTAAGAATTAATGTAATATGGTTTACTCGTATTGAAAATCTCACAGATGTTAATACTTTTTTTCTAAGTTCTCAAGAAAGCAGTGTAGAAAATTTATCTTTCTATGTACATTAAAATTAATCTAAAAATTGATTGTATTAAAATGTAGTAGATGTCCTAGCAAAGTTCAATGGGATTTGTTTTTAAACTGGAGGTTTTGAATTTGGCCTACCCTACATAAAACATATAGTAAACAAACATTTTCACAGTTTTCAATGGCTAGAACCAGAGCTTAATTTTGGACATCAAAAAATTATTTAAATTTTTCTGCTTTATTTATTTTTCACGTTATGCTATATAAGCATTATCAGTTTTTTCCTTGCGAAACTGCAAATTCTAGGAGGTGTTGCCATTCAGAAGCAGAAAGATTCTAATCACACAATTACAGGAGTGCTGAGAGCCTTGCCGGAAAAGATGTTTAAATTACTACTAAAATTACAGCTTTACATTGAATTGTAGATATAATAAGATGAGAGATTTAAATAAAATAAAGAAAGGAATAATATACGTACTTATTCTAAGTTTTACTTTTATTACTTTCTTGTGCGAAGTAAAAGAAGTATTGTAATCGCGAACATTTTCGGGTATCACATTTCAACGAAAATACCCAGTTTGACCGCTATCGAGTGCAATTTAATAATGTTTTTGCGAGACATCTGTAAGCAAGGATAGAATAAAGGAATCTAGACCCAAAAAGTCTTGGAAAAAGGATTTAAATAGATTTAAGAGAGATATTTTTGTGACGTCTGTACGTACGTACGTACGTATGTATGAATTTATCTTGCATAACTCAAAAACGAATAGTGTCAGAGCGTTGAAACTTTTTTTGGATCTCTAAATTTCTTTACTTGATTAAAGTTTTATGAGTCATAAGACAGTTCTGCAGTAGTTTCCTAGTTTCTTATTTGTATTACTATTTTTAAAACATTTTTCTAGTAGATTTAATTATTCTTTAGAAATTTGATGAAATATGTTGTATTAAGAAAATTATATGTATATATAATTATTATCTTAAAACTTGAACGACAGTATTTCAAGGTTTTAAAAACTGCGCATCTAGCTGCAATGTTTTTATTACACTTTTATTAGCAAGTAAGAATGTAGAAGCTATGGTACGTGGACGCGTGGAGGTAATATTTCAATGGGAATTGCATAGCTTTTTTCCCCTGACGATACTGTTGTTTCACTCTCAATGGAATATTGCCATTTTGATCTTTTTGTACATAATTGTGTTTTTCTCCCATTTTCTTACAACTTTTACTTTTTCTTGCAACTTCTACTTTTCCCACATTTTTATAAATATTCATTTATTAGTCTCATTTATTATTTTTCCTTTTAAGTCATGTTTTAATTGTTAATAATGGTATTTTGAATCTATTTGATATGTAATCTTTTGGCACAACTGTGCTTTTACAAATAGAATTTTAGAGGTTTCGAATGTCCTATAGCTTCTACATTATTACTTGCTAATAAAAGTATATATATATATATATATATATGCCACTCTGTTACTCGGCTCCGTGAGCTCAGTTTTTATTCTTATATGTTGGCAAATTTTGCATTTTTTCCTTTAAAAATTATTGAATTATGTTGTACTTATTTTTCCGGTTAAGGTTTTTATGCCTTTATTTAAATTAAGAGCAATACTTGCAGAATTATCAACAATTTAACAGTTGTTTAAGTGCGGCTAAGCCTAATTTGTTTATTAAAATATAGCAATATAGCAATCATATATATTTCGCAATCATATTAATCATATTTATCAGTATAGCAATCATATTTATCAATATAGCAATCATATTTATTTCATCCAAAATATAGCAATCAAATACATTTAAAACTTAACAGAATATTGAATCAGTTTCTGCACCTTCAGTGTCTTTTTGGCCGAGTGGGACCAAAAGGAAACTTTTGATTTTGTGCACCGAAAAAGCTGCCTTCTTCCACGTTGACCGACTTGCTAGTTTTTGCATTAGCTCAGAGAGGCAATTTGCCCAGTAAGGCTATTCATTTCGTTTTGGCATTTTGCGTCGTTTCACTTTTGAAATTGTTGAAACATGTGAACTCTGGCGATTGTGCGTTAGCAATCGCGTAATATCATTTTCCCGGCAGGTCTTGAGATAAATGTTTATGCAAACAAATATTTAGAATTCGGAATGTAAAGGATATTTTTTACTTACTAGGATATACTAGGTTAATCTATTTTTTATTCTTTTTCTCGGAATACCTGATTAATTATACTTGCATTATATTTCAGTCTAATGTGCTTATGCATGAGATGTGTTATGAATAAATATAAGAAAACTTTGGACAACATGGTCTTGACGCAAAAATCATGTTTATTGTTTAGTGGTGATATAATTTGATTTTTTTTGTGTCATATTGCTGTTGAATTGCATTTTATGGTTTATGTTCGAAGAACATGATATTTCATAAATAAAGGTAACGCACAAAACGTTAAAAAAAGCCTCTTTGGGCGTAATATAAGATCTTAAAACTCAGATTTTTTTTTTCTTTTTATATTTTTTTCTCTCTATATTTTCCAATTTTTAATAAAGATGTTTTCAGGTTTTATGTATTTTTCCCTTTTTGCGAAATGAGAACTGAATTGATTGAATGAGAAATATGTTTTTGAAGTTTGAGGAAATAAGTTTAAATGAAATGCAGCAAGAAATTCGTATAATTTAATATGCCGTATAAAGAAGTCATGTGGTGTACACATCAGTTTTTATAATAATTAATATATTTTGTTTTTGTGAATTGCACAAATTTTAAAATATATTTTATTAATTATTTTGTGTTATTAGTTTTTTAAATAATTATTTTGTTTTAATAAAATAAACATAATTATTTGTTATAACATAATTATTTTGTTTTAATAAAATAATTATGTTATAACAAATAATTATGTTTTTATTATTACATAAATAATTATTTTGTTACACAAACATAATTATTTTGTTTTAATAAATTTAATAAATTTTTTTATTAATTATTTTGTGTTATTAATTTTAAAATTTGTGAATTACACAAATTTTAAAATACATTTTATTAATTATTTTGTGTTATTAATTTTTTAAATAATTAATATATTTTGTGTAATTTACATCACGCCAGCATTTATAATTTGTTATCTCCGGAGCACTGACAGCATGTGAGCCGTCTCGAGTGAATGATTATTCATGCAAAAATTAAATTTTTTATTTAATTTCATGCTATAAAAATCAGAATAATATTGGAAAGAATATTCTAAGAAAGGAATCTTTGAGCTGCTGCTTCTGAATCGAATCTTTGACTAGCAAATTTATTAAATGGAAAATATAATGCTACCTCTCATGAAAGGCTTTACAAAGATTTCAGAAGGAATGCCTGTATGCTACAAATATCAGAAAAAGATTTCTTTCCGGAAATTTAACAAATAAACCTGTTGATTTCTCAGTTGTTACAACAGTTGGCATAGCCGCCTCTCAGTAAATAAAACAGAAAGAAAATTTTAAATATTAAGGGTTGGAAGATTGTATATGTTATGAATTTTGTACATATGTAAATAAATATAGTGAAATTATAGTATTTTTACTTCTTTATACGAAGTAAAAAGGAAATACTGTAATCACAAAAAATTTCTGGAATCATATTTTTCAATAAAAATATCCATTATGACCACTATCGAATGCAATTTAACGATGTTTTTGTGTGCGATTTGTAAGCAAGGGCAGAATAAAAGACTCTTTTTCCCCCAAAAAATTAGAAAACTGATTTAAAATGGATTCCGAAGATATTTTTTTCGTGGCACCTGTATCTGGCATAACTCAAACACGAGTGCCCTCAGAACATCGGAAATTTTGTATATAGGACTGCTGTAACATGTAGATGTGCTCCTCCTATTTTGGTTGCAACCGGCCGCACCAAAAATATATAAATATATCTATATTTATCTATCTATATATGTATATATATTATATATATAATTACATATATAAATATAATATATATAATTACATACATAAATATGATATATATATAATTAAAAACGTATTTTTTAAGAAACAAAATATAAATATGTCTAGTATTTTTGCGCATTAAACTGCTGAAAAATATCAGTAAAGACATAAAGTAAGAAGTTTAGAACTACTTTTTCACAAAGACGAAAACTGAAATTCATATTTAAAAAATTTCAAAAAATCCTATAAATGCAACAAATAATTTTTAAAGATAAATTTTATACAGGAAAACCTTAACCCTTGCCTTTGTGATGTTAGTTCTAATCCATAAATTTGTAGGCGTATTTATATTTTGTTTTTTCAAAAACTATTTTGTAATTATGTAATACAATAAGCAGCTATTAGCGCTTGTACTATTTAAATAGTTTTACAAATTTATGTATTAGAACTTACATCACAAAAACAAGCGTTAAGGTTTTTCTCTATAAACTTTATCTTTAAAAATTCTTTGTTGCATTTATAGGATTTTTTTAAAATTTATTCAATATGAATTTCAATTTTCGTCTTTGTGAAAAAGTAGTTTTAAATTTCTTATTATGTCTTTACTGATATTTTTTCAGTAGCTTAATGCACGAAAATACTAAGCATATTTATATTTTGTTTCGTAAAAAATATTTTTTAATTATATATAGCTATATTTATTTATTTATT
>KK117590.1:62377-83446 GCA_000611955.2 Stegodyphus mimosarum | reverse complement strand
AATGTATATATATATATAATATATATTACATATATTACATATATGTATATATATATATATATTTACTCTGTTACTCGGTCCAGAGAGCTCCGTGTCTTTATTCTTATATGTTTGCAAATTGTGCATTTTTCGCTTTAAAAGGGATTGAATTATGTTGTTCTTATCTTCTGGTTAGGGGTTTTATGCCTTTAGTTAACTTGTGTATTATAGCTGTAGAATTATCAACAATTTAAAAGCTGTTTAAGTGTGGCTAAGTCTAATTTTTTTGTGATAGCAGCCATATTTGTTTGTATTTGAAACTTAGTAGGATATTGGATTTGTTGCCAATTTAGCGAAACTGAGCTTCGCAATAGCAAAATAACGTGTTTTTTTATTGTCGCGAATTAAATTATGCTTAATTTGGTGTTTTATGTTTTTCGATATTTTTCCATTTTCAATGTAAATGTTTTGCGTTTTTATATATTTTTGCCTTGTCGCAAAGTGAGAACTGCATTAATTGAATGAGAAATATATCTCTAATGAAATTCAAGGAAGTAAGTTTCCATGCAAAGAAATCATGTAATATTCCGTACAAGGAAATCATGTGGTGTACACATAATTTTTTTGTGCGTGTGTGTATAATGTAGCATGAAAATGCTAAGAAATGAAGTTTTGTCGAAACCGTAAGAATACCGGAACAAGTTTGTTTAACACTTGGGAAAATGGCTGTCTCGCTAAATTGGTGAGATATCGCTAAGATGGCGATGGATTTGAGACTAATTTTGTCGCTAATTTTGGCGAGGTACCGTCCAAACGTCGCCAAGCGTTGACCATTTGGGTCCGATCCGTGTATAACTGTAATGCGTATTCTAATTGAATAATTGTAATTTATACTAAATATAGCTGTAATCATATTCGACCCTCATATGCTTTCCATTATTTTATAGCAATGGAAGGTAATAGATATCTCTCGGCGGCCGGAAGAAAACCGTATAAGATCGAGGGAGTATGTTATTTAGTTCAGCGTTAGTTCAGAGTATTGAGAGAGCAGCGTGTGAGCTTCGCTCTTTAGATTCGCTTTGCACTGCGTTGTGTTTAACGTTCTTAGTAGTTTGAAGTGTAACTACCGATTGTGTTCTATGACACAGTGAACAACTGTACGAGAATTTTAGTGGAAAGCTCCAGAACTATGAATCTTTTCTTTCGATAAAATAAATTTTGTCAAGTTATCATCTGTTCTGTGTGCATTAAGTCTATTACGAATCTGTAGGTACGCAATATACGGTTTATGGATTGTTATGAGAGTTTTAAGGTTTTGTTGTTTTCTCCTCCCAAACTGTTACAATTTTAAAATTAAATGATGATAATAACAAACAACTTAAAAAAATCTAAATTTTTGTCACCAGGAGAAAATATTTATTAAAATGTTTAGCATTGCAGGTACTCATTTTAGTTTTTAGAAAGAGAAACATTAACGCTTTTGTTGTAACGTTTCATTTATTTTTTACGTTAATTAGGAAATAAAAATAGCGTCGATATTTCTTTTATGTGCTAAGATTAATTTCACGTAACATCCTAAAGTATATTTTCTAAGTGCTGAATAAATTTTCGCTTCGCAACTCAATTAATTTGTAGCGATTCCTCTCACTTTAGGATGTATTGATTACTGTGAATAATGCATTGTATTACAAACGTTTTGTAGACTCTTAGAAACTTTAAATTAAAACTTAATTTCTAAAAAATAATTTCAGCTTTTCAAAGGAAATGCCTGAATCTAACCGTAAAGGTAAAATGTAAAATTTAAAGTATCAGATAGCTATTGAAATTTAGGATTTTTAAGTCCCGCATTATTATATGCAAGAATTGTGTCGTTTGGTTTGGTTTATGTGATTACGGCAAAGGCTCGAGGGCTATCTGCCTAAGGGGAGGGATCGCTTTTCCAGGCACCATGCATTCGTATTATATTGCACGAGAAAAATATGTACAATTTAGAATAGACCTTCGTATAAAAAGCGTTACGTTAAGCGTCAAAATATCATTAAAAGTGTCCGGGAAAAAATAGTAGATATATACGTATATTTTTACAGTATGAGATACGTAAGATTTAAGTAAGATTTAGGTATATTTTATTCGAAAGATTGCAGTTCATGCGTAACGTTTACGTATAATATACGTAAATTTCAGGGATTTACGTCTATTTTTATAATAAAAAAATTTACGTATATTTATCGCATATCGCATTTTTTACTTCGTATATTTACGTACATTGGGGTTTTTTTTTTTTTTGCTATTCACAAACGTATACTTTACGCAGAAATTTACGTACATTTTTCCTATTTTTTTACTATGCATACTGGAAATCATTTTTGTAAAAATTTATTTTTCATGAATTCTAGATATATTTTCACAGGTTAATACCATATTTTTATCATTATATGCACATAATATGCGCACATTATGCATATAAAATCGCCATTTTAAACACATTTGATTTTCAGAGACCGCTGCATTTAGTTATATAGTGATAAATCAGAATATATGTACCTGACATAGTTAATGTTTAGAACACGGCATTTGCATATTGATTTGCAAGGGAGAAAACAACAGAAATATCAGCAATTTCTTAATTTTATATAGGCATTTCTGCATATTTACAATTTCCATTTGCTGTATCAAAATACTTGATTTAATAAAATATAATTCAAATAATTTAAAGTATTTTATATCAAATACTAACTTGTAAATGAATATTTTCATGCAATTTTAATAATCGAAATAACCATAAAAGTTTTCGCTCGAAATATTATGTATAGAGAATCCTGAAGCTGCAGTAGTAATAAATCTATTAATTTATTTAAAACTTAAAGGAAAGCAAGCATTCTTACTTGAATTATGGCAGATCATTTGAAACAGCAAAAATCAAACAAACTAAACTAACAAAAAAGGAATGCACTCATGAAGGACTTAAAGAAAACTTATATTTCAGTAATTACAAGTGCATGAAAATTCAGTATAAAAAATGAACAAAGATTAACTTTTAGTAACACAATATCTCCGAGTTAAAGATTATATATTAAGGAAAATTTATAAAACTAAATTCAATTAAATTATTTTTAGGAAAAATACTGAACATATGAAAAATGGGAATTTCATAAATAAATGAAAGTTACATGCTTTATTTTTTGGCATAAGGTAGATATTTTAAGGGCAATTAGTGTAGGCATTTTTCAGAACAGACTTCTGAACAATTAATCATGTTAAAATTGCCTTTCTTTTTCTATTACGCTATTTCCTGCTCAATTGCAGAATGTTTTAAAGTAAATATTAAAATGCTTGAGTAAAAAACAATATAACTATAAGAAAGTGAGAAAAACAAAAATGCAAAACAGGAAGTTTCCAATTTATTGATGGTATTTTATGTCATTAACAGTACCAAATGCTGAAAATGAATGATTCGGCACGTTCGCAGAAGAACGATGCATGCTTTAAGAAAATCACATTTCCTAGAGTGAATCTATTTGTAAAATTTTACATAAGTAAAGAAAGCATGAATATTAAACACTGAAAATATAACATTTTCACTTACTTTCTTCAAATAATTGCAATATCAGATCTGATATAGCAACCAATACGTATTCTTCGTACTTCGATTCGTAACGTCGCTTCGATATCGCCATCATTGCCGACTTGACAGATATTCCGCCAGACCGCCGGAAGTAGAATTTCCTGCTTCGCCATTGATCAGTGAACAATAATTACAGAAATAATGGCTTTTTTTCTTTATAAGTTAACATATTAAGAAATCCTCTGAATTAGCATATGAAATAAATTTATTTTTGCATTCTATAAATTTCTATTTTCAGCAGCTCTGTAGTAAAGTAATAATTCAATTTGAAAATTAGAAATGTCTGTCTATGCACATGCTCAGTGTTTAATCGTAAAAGGGGTAATTTTGATAAGTTAGCGTAAAATTAACCACGCAAATTTTGAGTTCGAACAACTGGAACGTTGTACTTATTCTGAAGATCTCCATATTAAGAATATCCTTCACTGTTTCAAGAAAAATATTAAATATAATTGTTTATTTACATTATTTATTTATTTTCTTCTCATATAAAAACTATTAAAATCACTATATCATTTTGCCGTATATTAAACAAAAATGAAAAAATAGCCTCATGTGATTTTTACAATAATGACTAAAGGCACTGAAATTTATGTAAAGTTTCAGGATTTAGCTTCCAATTTCGTAGAGTTATTATTATTACTATTATTATTATTATGATTAAATAATAATATTAGTATATGATATTAAAACTCATTAAAAAAACCTCTATTTTAGCACATACTTCCTTTTTTTGTTCGAAGGGGGGGAACTGTAAAATGAGAAATAAAACAACGGATACTCTGAATCATAGATTTTTTAAAAGGTTTTTAGAATTCGTATAATATTTGTAAAAGTAAGGAATGAAAAGTGCTATGTTGTGGACAGTTTTTAAATCAATATATTTCGTTTCGTGTAATTTTCGTAAAAATAACGTGCGTAAAATACGATAAAGCGTCGATAGTATCTTCGTTTTTTTTTCATTCGTAAGACTTTCGTAAAAATAACATGCAAAAACGTTTTACACCCTTTTTTCACCAATTATACGTATACTTTTGGGGGCATGCTCCCTGGGCCGTGGAGAACTTTCTAAGAGAAACTGGCTCGTATGCACGTTAGACATGGGGAAAACCACAAAAATGTTCATGCAGCCAGCCCATTCGCGAGATTCAAGCATCGGACGGAACTTTAACTCGAAACTCAGCGGCTTTAACGTTCGGCCGCTGGTGAATATAACTCTGCGAACGATCCCAAATAATTCAAAATAGAGCTCTTACAGAGGTAATAGGTTCTTTTTGCTACATTGAAAATACTGTATAAACCAAGACCTCGGAATCTGCCTCATTATATAACTTGTCAAATACCAGCTGTTATATTACCTTTTGCAAAAAGCACCTTGAAGGAAGTTGCTGTTTTGGATGAAATCGAAAATGTGTATAACTCATACACAGATAACAAAAGGTCATAGTACCTGTTCACAGCTCACAATCAACCACTGAATGTTCAAATTAGTAGTTGGTCGAACTGGCCCTGGCGGCAATACATGCTTGAATTCGTCAAGGCAAGGAGTGGTACATGCGACATGCGACGGAGGACGTAGGCACCACCCCTCTACCATTAGCGTTAATTGGTATAGCGCCACGTCCACCACTTGGATCCAATAAGATAACACATAGTGTAAATTTGAAAATTATGTAATCGATTATAATCAGTCTCATATTTCTGATTTGGTAATAGTATTACATATCTATTGTAATTTTCGATATAACTTTGATTGTAATTTATAATTTTGAGGTTCTTTTAATATAAATGTTAATTTTTAAAAAATTATGTGTCGCTTTTTGTTTTATTTTGTTTGATTTCAAAATTGCCTATGTTTAAGCAATCATTGCCTTGAATGATATAATTGAAATCTTGTATGAAAAGTGGACAATATTCGCTTTACTGGTGTATTCGTTCTGTGATTCAAGATAATCTGCAGTATGCTTGTTAATACAATGTTTCTAGATATTTTAATTTTTTTTACTAATAGTGTCTAGTTAGGTATGAATATGTTGTTGTTGAGTATAAAGGTAGTCGTCGGAAAGTTGTTCAATTTCACTCATTATCGTAGTTTAATGTAAACATATGGACCTTACTTGAAGTACCTGATTATTTGTTTAATATTATATATATATATATATATATATATGATTTTTTGTAGCGTTAGTCTAGTATTGTAAGTTTACCTTCTATCGTCATGGAGTGCTACTTAAATCGGTGTTAAAAGACAGGGTTACTCCTGCTGTCTAGTATGTAGTATATTTGTAACATTACAAATGATTTTTTGAAGTTGAAGTATTTGAGTTTATCAACATATTTCTTTCATTGTGTTATTAATTTTGAAAAGTGTATTTGTAATAACAATTGTATAATAGACTCATATCTATGTCTTGGAAAGCCTTGTTTTCCAATGTATCTTTTGCTTTGTAAAATAAATACTTGGAGGCAGAGGCTATAATCCATGTGAGGCAGGCGATTTAGTCAGCCAGGTAATGGAGCCTCTGTTTTCTGGTACACCTGTATCTAGAGAATCGTGTCAAGGTCATTGACGCCACAGAAACGCCAGGTCCCCAATGTCCTCATGCGTCTGCCAGGCATTCTTCAGCTGTCGCTCCAGATCTGAGATATTTTGCGGTGCGCGAATCTGGCGGCCTACCATGCCCCATACATGCTCGATTGGGGAAAGGTCTCATGACCTTGTTGACTGAGGAAGAGTATCAACCGCACGGAAACAGTCCAGAGATATGCGAGCGGTATATGGTCTGTCATTACCTTGTTGGAAAATGGCCCCAGGATGACCTGCCATGAAGGGTAATGCAACCAACGGCAGGATGGTATGAACATATCGTTGAGCTGTTGGAGATGTACGGACGATGACTAAAGATGACCTGCTATCATAAGAAATAGAGCGTTCCGTACCATCACACCTGGGGTTATGGCTGTATACCTTTGTAAAACAAAGGCTGATTGGGACCGCTGGTCCCGTCCTCTGCAGACACGAACACGGTGGTCATCTACTTCAAGAGTGAAGCGGGATTCATCTCTGAACACTGTATGATGCCAGTCTGATGGAAGCCGTGATGATCGGCTGCGACACCACTTCAGACGACTCCGCCAATGTTGTGGGGTCAAAGGCAAACGTAACCTCTGTAAGCGTAACCCTGCCTCAGACAAGCGCAGTGAGATAGTGAACGGTATCACGGGAAGTATAGACGTGGCTGTACTGCGTTGAATAGTCGACAATGATACCGTTAGGGCGGTTCGGGGCTTGTCAAACAATCTCCTATCTTTGTGCTCCTTGGCCTTGCAAAGCCTTCATTTCGTCGGCAATTTCCTTCTGGCAAACATTACCGCCAACATCTTTGCACAGCAGTGTCTGTACGCTGCAGGTGGCAGCCTATTGCTTGCTATGAGCACCCAGCTTCACGCAACCCTCCAATGCGACCATGCTCGAAGTCGTTTAGTTGTCTGTAAGGTCTTCGATATCGTCGTAATGGCGTCTTTAGTTGCTTCTTTACGGAGTTACAATGACAGCAACAAAAAAGGTAAATTTTACTAAAATAATTGAAATAATAATATAAAATTACTTTACTGGTTTTATACTTTGCGAATTGCGCACTAGAATGCGCGCTATGATCGCAATTCATATTCATTTGCCTTGAAACTTTGATCATTTGCATGTTCGATCAAGATGTTTTTGCATACCAAATTTCGTCACGATCTCAGAAGTCCTTCTTTGGTGCTTCTTTTTTCTTTGCAAAAGAGCGTATTTAGTAAAAGTGTTGAAGAACATTAAAACACTAATATCAGAATACAAAAGTATAATTCGTTCCTCTTTGACATGTATTCGTGCCCTGCCACTAGTTTATTACAGTAAAAACGTATAACTAACATTTCTCAAATTTATTTTAAAACCTTAGTAAACGGCTAAGTTAAAAATTTGAACCTACAGATGCAACACTTCAGGTTGCCTTTTCTGTTCACCCCCATGTACACATCTCATCGCCACAATTTAATAAATAAATTGCGACTGTACGGTTAAACATGTCACTGCATTAAGTAAGGGAAAGTAGGAAATGCGAGTCCTCTGGTACAACAAAAAGTCCCAGAATATCAAAACGTTTAGAATTTTGTATTTTTCATTTAGGTATTAAAATAGGACGATCTCTTGAATTTATTCAGGAACTCTTTTACCATCATTTATAATTATGGCTACTAATTATACTATATTTTCCCTCAATACTTCAAGATGATCATACAGTAGAAGGAAAGAAAGATTAACACACGTGCCGAAAGAATCTTTCATCGGCAAATAACGGTTTCCGTTTTATACTTTTCACGACGATCCAGCGATAAGTGTAAACATTAACCATTGAATAAGAAAGCAGTCATAATGATAAGACTTCTTTCCCCTTTCGTGACTTAAAACCTTCAAATAACTGAATTGAAATCGAAAGCTACTCAGGGAATATATATGCTAATGCACTCCTTGTTCTGATAAAAGTTCTAAAGCTCGACTTCTGATTGAAAAAAGTTCTTTTTCGCATTACTCTCCTTCGTTGAACCGACTGCCATCTTCATTTAATGCAAAGCGGGAAAATTCATGGTAGTTGGAATCTATTGTTTACTTTTCTATTATTTCGAGTATTTGACAGTTTGGTTCTAGATTTAGTAGTAGTTGTGAAGTAACAGTTGGTTATATTAAAAAGAATCAACCCCTTTTTATGCATGAAAACTTAATAACATACACGATTGGCGTGTCAACTGTTAAGAAGTGGGGAAATTAATTTTAAAATAAGATTAAAAAAGAATCTTTAATTGGTTAACAGAGATTCTTACTTCGAAGAGGGAGGTTTTAATTTAAAATTTGAAATATACGACATGTTTCAGCTGAATAGCATCGAGGTATTCATCAGAAGGGCAAAGTAACCTGAAGAATAACATCCTAAATATCCTATAATTAAATGCATTTGGGATGCAGTTTGAATTAATAATCGCCCCTCTTTCTGCACCTACAGGTCCAAAGAAAGGTATATCATAGGTACTCTGAGACAATTTTAAATCAAGTCTCCATGTCACATTCTATCTGACATTGAAATAATTCGTGGTAAATTCATATATTAATCTCAGAAGAAAAACGGCATACTAAATTAGCGTAATTCATTTTTTATGTAATATATTTTGAAAATGGAGACTAAATTCTAGTAAAGAGCATCACAAAACGAAATGCTTCTATTTATTATTCAGAAAATATGTCATGTGAATCAGTTTCTTTGTATCTGCCACTACAGGTATCCTTAAGTGAGCAAAATTAACTTTCCTCAAGGATTTAGAAGATTGTTTAACCTTTTTAATACTAACTATTTCTTCGAAAGATCAAGATCACCAAATCTTAGAGTTAAAAAATTTTGAGTTTTCTTTTGTGTTTATTCTCAAATTGATGCTATTCTTGCCTATGTGCGATGAAATGAAAATCGCAAACATGATTATGCAATGTATATAATAAACCAATTAATCAATTTTATTTCGTTGCAATATATACTCTATAACAAAAAAAATCGAACATCAAGAAGAAATCATCCGATACCTTTGAAATTTCATTTGCAGAAATGTTTGACTAACTATGCAAATGATTAAATTTTAGTGTCCAATGACTGAATAGTGCGATCTCGAGCGCATTGCAACTGCGCATGTAGCAGATGTATATAAGGAGATTTTCTTGAACTGTTAATAACAGTTTTAACAGTTAATAACAGTTAAAATGTCTGCTGCATTGAGATTTAGGATACCTTTCAACGACTGAAAAAATGCCTCGACGCATGATTCGAGCTCATTACGAGAAACTATCAGAGTCTGGAAGCGTTTGTATCACTGGATTGAAAGAGGCAAATTAGGCAAATCGGAGAATCGCTCGATATATGAGTCGAAGCGATACGACGATTAGACGATGCTGGCAAGAATGGGGGACAATGGCAGATTTCAGCGTTATGATGGTAACGGTCGACTTAGGATCACAGTAGGGCAGAGTGATTGTCAGATAAGCTGTCACAGCACCTGATTCATCGCTATCAATCATCAGACGTGCGACCCGGACACGAGTGTCAACCATGGCCATTCACGGATGGCTGATAGAGCGAAATCTACTCTCGTACCGACCGTTACGCCACCTGCCACTCACGCCTGCACACTGTCGAGCAAGATTACAGTGGTGCTTGATTGAATCAGGTCGGAATGATGCTGACTGGGAATGTATAATCTTTAGCCACGAATCCCGCTTCCAACTGTGTCATGACGATCATCGAAGACATATCTGGAGAGGCCCAGAACAGCGTGCCGATCCTGCTTTCACTACTGCACGCCACATAGGTCCTCAACCAGGAGTTATGATCTGGGATGACATTTCCGTTGAAATCCAGACCCCTTTGGACCATTCATTAGAAGCCCATATAGAGTACAGTGATACGTCGACGACATTTTGAGACCTCGTTTGCTACCGTTCCTTTTGCAGCACCCGGTCCTTATTTTTCAGCGAGATAAATGCGAGACCACATACGGCACTAGTTGCTATGAACTGTCTTTCAGCTTGTCAAAGCCTTCCTTGAGGAGCCAAATCACCAGATATCTCTCTAATCGAGCATGTCTGCGATATGATGGGAAGGCGATTGCATCTGCCAGGGAATGTTGATGACCTGGCCCAACAATTGGAGCAAATTTAGCAAGACGTACCATCATGAAGCTTAATCAGTCTATGCTACACCATGTGGCAGCTTGCATCCAGGCTAGAGGTTTGTCAAAACTTTATTGAGCTCGGTACTTTGTAACTTTGTGTCTCTGAAATAATTCATTCAATTGTTCCGAAATTTTAATCATTTTATATTCTGTACATAATCTTTTTATCCACCAATTTTTTCCTTCATCGGACAACTCCTTCTTTGTGCGCCGAATTATTATTTTGTTTTTTGTTTTTTGAAGAGAAATCGAGAATATATAACTCCTCTTCTCCAACAGCAACCTCTAGTTATATGCTCCTCCTGTCTGATCTTTCTCAGGCATAGCAGCACTTTCCGAGTGTATTTTCTAGCTTTAATTCCTTCTAGAAAGAACCTTTTAGCTTTAATTTTATTCATCACTTTGAATATGTAAAAATGAAAATCTTAGGGAGACAGAAACGTAGTTCATTATGATACTGTATTACAAGATTTTTGCTTTGGGAGAGATATCTTCGCAGTGCACTTTGCAGAGGAAATAGCTTCATGTTCCCCACACACAAAACTGAAATTACGAAAATGTGAAGCAGTCAGAAACTCCACCTGTCGCGGAGTGGAAATAGGAATGCCCTTCTAGCTATTGAAATACGGCTTGAAGTTTACATGCGGACTTTAGAGCTTTCTCCTGTTTTGTGTTCGCTGACTTTAATACTGAGAGAGATAAAAAAATAATGAATTCTTGATGCCTTAAAGTTGGCTAATAAAGTTACTTAAAAGCTATGTGAAGATTGTCTACCTAAAAGAGGGGATGCATTCGTGGAGGAATTAATCAGAGTAGCTGAATCTTAGCATTAAATGTAGGAGAAATCACGAAAACTCCATCCAGCTACTTCAAGCAATCGGAAACAAACTAGTAAGGCGAGAAGTATTATGTAGTTTAACCACTAGATCTTAACTGTGTTGGGAGACTACAGAGGAAAACTTATTTCTATCCTGAATCGATAGTGAATATGTCATGAACACTAATGAGAAGGATCGGATATGACTTTGTTACTGGTAATGAAAGTAAGATTTTTATTTGATTCGGAATAATTTCCTAAAGAAAAATCGATAATATATAACTCCTCTTCTCCAAAAGCAACCTCTCGAAAGCAATTTCTTACTGACGGAACTTACATGCTCCTCCTGTCTGATCTTTCTCAGGCAGTAGCAGCATTTTCCGAATTTAAATGTCAGTCCTCTGATGTACGAACAGTCTCCGATTACCGACAGGCCACGAATCGGAAATATTTCCAATTAAGTTTCATTACGAATTATCTGAGAACTAATATAGTGCATAGTTTGATAAATGTTAGTAAAAATTTCAATTTTTTTAAACTTCTCCCGGTTAAGTTAAATTGTATGCACTAATATGTACGCTCTGCGCCCCCTCCAAAAAAAGAAAAAAATGGTATATTTCTATACCTCCTGTTCTACCGGGCCCATTGATAAAATTTAGCTTACATTTTTCATGTCTCGAAACCGCTACTTAGGATATGTATTAGATTTATATATAGCATTGTTCTAACATATATATTTTGACACAAAATTGGACTTTTCTGAAATGATATATCAGGTTTTTCCATATTTGGATTCTACTGCTCAAATTATGTCAAAGTTCCACGTTTGATAATTATCGCACGAATAGTTTTTCAAAAATTAGCTCTCAGATTATTAGCTCCTCGATGTTAATTGATTTTGGCAAATACTACTTATTAACATATTTTTTATGAAACTTAATTAATTCCGTCTTTCACAGCTCGAAATTTAGGTTCAATTCAAATAAAATTCGCAGATCTTTTCTGATTTGTTTCTTAATTTCTATTTTTTAGTAATTTTTATACATTTTTCGAAAACATTTTTGGATTATTTTCTATAAAATGTTTATCATTACCTTAAAGTAAATGTATTTCCAGACATACCTGCAAAAATATTAGAGGTTTTATTCAAAATTTCCCATGATATACGTGAATTTACATATGCGCGCGTTTTGAAACTTGGCATAGTTGTTATAAGCTATAATAACGCAAATGTGGTTTACGCAATTTGTTAAAATTATTTGAAAGAGTGAATAATACACCTTTTTTTCCCATCGTGCACAATGAAAGGGGACGAAAAATCGGTTACCACAAATTACGGATTTCTCCAAGGGAATTATTTTCGGCGCGAAGTGGAAAAAATGCACCAGGATAATTTTTTTAATTTCTTGGTAAGTTTCAGACAAAATTTTACAATCTTTAATAATTAGGCAAAATTTGAGTCGTATAATCCAAATAAACACATAATAATCGAAAAAAACACATAGGTGTGTCGTTACAGAAAATGTCCGATTCTGTCTCAGAATACATGTGTTAGAAGAATACTATATATAAATCTAATATATATCTTAAGTCGCATTGTCGAGACACTGGCAAGTTAAATTTCGTCCATGGGTCCAGTAAAATTCGAGATATAGAACTTTCCCACCCTTTTTTGTTTTGTTTTGTGCAGATTGTACATTCTTTCTTGCTCCGTCTTTTTCTTTCATTCTAATTCATTAACTCGGTTAACAGAGGTAATACAGTAACTAATTATTGCGGCAGCAATAAAATGTATTGGAAACTGACGAAATCCAGAACAGAGTATTACATTTATTTCAATTCATTAGAAAGCACGAACATATCTAACACGTTACAGTTACTAAAAGATGAGCGCAACTCCTAGTCAAGTTTCTATACGTTAATCTGTAATCGATAGAAACAATCAAAAGCTTTCACCGGAATGCTTTTATTAGCCATGCATGACTAATAGAGAGAACTAACATTAACGATACCATTAGGAATGTTTCATTAGTTTCATATAGAGGCAGAGTTCGAATGCATAGACTAGTTTCCTGAATGAGTAAGTAATCGTTATGCGTAGGAAATGTTTCGCATTTGAGATAATAGTAGCAGTATTTTTAGCTGGGGAACAAAAAACTGCATATTTTCGGTTTCTGGTAGAGTTGTTTTTGTTTTGCTTCTTTGTACATTAACTTAGTTTGTTTCAATATTTTTTGAGTTCATTTACTTACCGAATCAGTAATTTCATCAGGGTGATAAAGTTTATGCTATATAATATGGCATAGAAATTAAATTTAATTATTGTCATACGACAGAATTTTAGTGATTGGTAGCAAATGTATCAGTCAATTACTTAACGCACAATGTAAATTTTATTTTAAACAAAACTCCATTTTTATGTCAGTTCTTTAATAGAAATACTGCTTCTTCCGGCAGCCTCAGTAGAACGTAAATTAGGTGCAGCTTAACTAACGAACGAATAATGTACAGTTTGGAGCGAGTTTTGGCTAGAAAACTGACTTTTCATAGAGTTGGTGTTAGTGAAAGTTTTGTGGTATTTGCTGGCGTTTATGAAAGTGCTAATACGTTTTCAGTATCGTACTACCGCTTTTCCGTGTTTCTAAGAATTTTATGCTTCAGCTTAATGCGAAGGCATTAAATCGGCCTAGAACAGGAAAGGTAAACAAGGTGCAGTTTATAAGGTATTTTCTTTCTCCTGTCCTTCGTAGTGTCCTTCGCACGATCGACGCGTATTCGTAAGGTCTGGAGTTCGAATCCCAGCGAAAGCATTGTGGATTTTGTCAGTCATAATCCTAAAAGACTGAGCAACTTTTACGATCTTTTAGAATTATATCCACCTTTTTAGTTCACCTTTTTAGGTGGACACGATATTTCGTCGCCCCCAGGATTTGGCGATTGGGTTCCCTAACCTTCAGTCTCCCTTTAAAAGAGGGAAGCATATAAGGTATTTTCTCTCTCCTTTCCGCATGCCTTCGTGATATAACTGGAAGCACACTTGCCGCATATTCGGGAGGTCCGGAGTTCAAATCCCGTCGAGGGCGCTGCGGATTTGTTCTGTTTCCTTACATAAACAAATCTGAATTATTTACATTATCACAACCTCGCCCAACCAAAAAAGAAAGAAAGAAAAATCAAAAATGATAAATAGGAAAAGTTGTTCATTGTAGACATAAGCTCTTAAGAGCCATACGCTAGTCTTCTTTCGCATCAGATGTTTCAATTCCACAACAAAAACGCACAAATAAGTATTAATCTGCTTATAATGTAGGAACATATTTGATATGGAATTTTTTTTTAAAAAGAAAAAACAAATTTTGCTTAAAATTGTACTTTTATGGCTTTTTATTAAATGCCTCAAGAAAGTGTGATTAAATTAGTGAGAAACAAATACATGCTTAGAAATTCTTTGCATTCATTATTTATTAAAGAAAGAATAAAATTTAAATATTATATTACGAGATGTTGTTGTTTACGTTATTATTAAATTAATATTTCCTTTTTGTCTTTATCACGCAGTTCACTCAAATAAAGATATCGAAATTTACAAGTATTAGATTAAATTTTTGAGTTTTTCTGAAATTTTAAGACGAAATATTTTGCCGCTTACTTGGGTCAACGTAATACGTTCACAAAAGGCTCTATTACACATAATTAAATATACCGGGTACGTCATAAATTCGTGCAAAGTTCAAAAATTCGTAATAAAAGAAGAAATGCACTGAAAATTTTTCTGTTTGCGCCAATATCATCAACATTGGATTTTTTCCATGAAAAAAAAAGTTTGCAAAAGTAACCGACAGAGGGCGCTCACACGTCATACTTAGATATATTTTATGCAAATCAGGCTATCAATAGAACACTTGGCTGGAAATGGATCCGTCATTAGAAGCCGGCAGCATGCTTTCTTTACCAGATCGGGCGAGGGCGGTTAAATTGTTCTACAAGAATGTTGAATCCACAACTGTTACATTGCGAAAGTTTCGCACGGAGAAAGGACTAAAAGCGCAAAAAAGCCCTATTTAATTGAATGGGATACGGAATTTAGTAGGACGTTTTGAGGAAACTGGGAGTTTGGAGGATCGTCAACGAAGTGGCAGACCTCCCTTGAGAGCTGACTGCGTCCATGTGGTACAAAGTGTCATGAAAGATATGGTAGCCGAGACATCAACGGGGAGTAGCAGTGCTCGTGAAGCTGAGAGAAGAACGGGGATTCCGAAAGCATTGATTCGACGTATTCTGCACAGGATTTTGAATCTGTATCCACACAAAATCCAGCGACTTCACCAGTTACCGGCAGATACTGATGCAAGACAAAAGTTTGCTACATGGCCGCTGGCACAAATGGAACGTAACCTACAATCGTTGCTGAATGTCATGTGGGCGGATGAAGCTCACTTTTCACTGCATGGTGACGTCAATATACGCAAAACAGTCGTATTTGGGCGACGTCCAACCCTCGTAAATATCAAAGCCAGCCATTGCATTCTCCTCATGTGACTGTTTGGTGTGGTTTCACCGCGCCTTTTATTCTGGCCCTTTCTTTTTTGAAGAACCCTGTCCTGTATACGGCGTGAAAACCTGTACAGTCATTGCAGCAAGGTATCTTACGCTTTTGCGTGGCCACGTTGTGCCTGCATTGCAGGAAAGACATGCCTTACATGTTGTCACCTTCATGCAGGATGGTGCCCCGCCCTACATTGCACGTGACGTCAAGACGTTCCTGTTGGAATCTTTCACCGAAGACCGAGTGATAAGTCACTGTTGTAAGATTCAGTGGCCCTCAAGATCAGCAGACTTGACCCCTGCAGATTTTTGGTTGTGGGGATACTTAAAGTCTCGTGTGTACCGGGGCTTCTCAACGACACTGGTGAAACTGAAAAATGCCATTCGACTGACCTTCGCTGCCATCGATGGCGACTTTCTACACTCCGCTGTAATGTGCGTAGTGACACGCCTGACTTTCCTATTACCTTGGGGTGGTGGTAATGTTGAACATATGTTACTATAAAATAAATGCCTAGCGTCATGTTATTGTGATCTATTTAATTTCCTTTTTCTGTTTGCGTGATTTGAATAAAACGTCTTAGTATGATGTGTGAGCGCCCTCTGTCGGTTACTTTTGGAAACATTTTTTTTTGCGTGAAAAAAATGCAATGTTTTTCTGATCATATTGGTGCTAGCAGAAAATTTTTCCGTGCATTCCTTCTCTTATTACTAAATTTTAACTTTGCAAGAATTTATGACGCACCCGGTACATCTATGTTTCCAACAAATTTTGACACATCAAATCGAGAAAGCATCAGAGAATCCATCCATGATAAGTACCTATTTCTTCAGATAATATAAATGCTCTATTAAGCCATATGGAAATTCAAAATTTTTTCATTCTTCACTACGCCCACCAGCGGCCTAGTGGTAAAGCCACTGAACTCTGATAGTTTGGTCCGAGGTTCGAATCCTGCGAACGGGCTGGTTGCATGAGCATTTCCGTGGTTCTGCCCATTAGTAACGTGTATACGAGCCAGTTTCTCTTAGAAAGTCTCCACGAAGGCACTCTTTCTTTAAGGCACATAGCTCTCGAGTACTTTGTCATAATCTAATAAACTAAACTATTCATCCTTCACTTATATCATAAATCTGAAATTCATCTATAGAGCTTAGTACAAAATTATTTATCTGTCTGAGTTAGATGTAATTCTCAATAACAACACTTATTTCCCGAAGGAGAATGAAATTGCGGGTTTTAAATAAGTACTAGCTGCCTGCGGCCAAAACAAAATTCTATGTACACCAGAAACGAAAATGCATAAAAACATTGCAGTATCAATAAAATAAGTTCATTTCTTCTAAGCAACAACCAATTCGTAAATATTTTTTTGTTGAAAAACTAGGAAACAAAACCTTTTGACACTTCAGATTAAAACGTATACGTCATTATTTTAATTTAACGTAATATAACAACTTTTTCTCAATATTAATAAAAGGATGAACGTGGCAATAACATACTGTGTCAATTATCCTAACATGAAGCAAAAACAGTTGCCAACAGTAGCTCTTTGTTTAAAATGCTGATATTAACGAAACATTTTCAACATACAGTTACGTAATGACGTGCTTTCATCAAAGTCAGATTATAACATTATATAATAATAACATTTTTAACATCTGGAAATATGATTTTTATTCCATATTTTGTAAAACTTACAAATTCTTTATTGATAAATTCTACGATTTGAAAGCTAGCAGTGGCAATACTTTCGGAAATAAAGAAATTTTATCTCCATCGACTCTCGAGACTACTGCCACTCGGAAAAATGAGTGCAAAGTTAACGTTTTCAGAGTTTTTAATTAATATCTCGACTGATTAAAATCGTACGAAGATGAGAATGGTCGAAATGGCTTCCCACGAATTTTTTAAACCCGGGGGGGGGTACCTCTCTTGAAACTCAACTCCCCGTCGTTCTGGAGGATATGATGCCACACACAAACAAGCGAACAAACAAGACGTGCACAGATTTTAATAGTACAGATAGTTGCATGCGTATGGGTGCGTAATGGATTGAATGCGCTCGGGAATGAAGATTACGTTATAAAATTGATTTTACCAGAAGAAACATTTTACATTCCTGGAACGTTCCACAAATGCATATGAGGATATTCATTTTATCAAAAAATATATATTTTAATCAAAATGGTTTGGGGAAATCAGAATAATATTAACTGAGTTATATATGGAAAGGATTTAACATAAAAATGGCGTGCTATCTAAAAGGCATCTTATAACAGAGCGCATAGAACTGTTCCGAACGTCCATGCAGTTTGGTATTCTAGTAAATTCGAAACATATGCAAAAATTACGCTCCTGTGCTGCATTTACCGCATTTGTTTCACTTTAACAAGACTCAAGATTTACGAAAATCGTAATCTTACCACCATGAAATCAAGGGAAGTGATATTCCAACAGACGACGACAGAGAATGGTTATAATTTAATTAAGCGATGAATATGCCCTTAGAAAATTTATAAGGAGTTTTCACGATATTTTGATTTAGAATTGGCGAAACTCAATCGTGTGTGAATGTAGCAGATTTGAGCTTTTCAGAAAGGTTTTGATATCATCGTTATATCTAAAAGAATTATTTTTATTTAATAGTCCGAAAGGGACGTCAGGCTCGAAATGACACTTTGCGTTCAGTCACTGTAAATACCGTATCACTTCTCAAATTACTGTCACCAAATGTTACCTTCCCTGTATTATAGTTAAAGAAATTAAATAATGAATAATCTGCGTGAAAGGTTGCATGTTTCTCGCATTGTGGAAAAACAATGGTTCACAGAGCCATCAAATTTTGAGTAACATAAATCTCCACCCAAATATGAGCACCTGGAAGTCCGAATTTTGAATTTTGAATTTTATTATATGTTTCATATTTTGTAATTAGCAAGTATTATGTCAGAACCTGCTTAGAAACAAGTAATTACAATGTTAATGAACAAACTATCTAGACACAGACTCGTGTCAAATGCATCAACATCTTATCAACAAGAGAACCGTAGACGTGGCGCTAAACCGATTAACCGCAACAATGGTAGAGGAATGGTTCGCAAGTCCCCGTCATTCACTTGCTCACTCATATTTTGTAAAACTTTGACGAATTTCTGGTTAACAAATTCGAGGATTTCAAAGCAAGTAATCGCAACACTGTAGGGAATAAAACATTTTTATCTCCTCGGACTAGACTGTCTATCGAAAATTCTAAAGATATGCTATTTTTACATAATTCGTAATTTTGCTGTTGAATAGAATTTTATGTGGCGTAAACTCCAAGAACTCGATATTTAATAAATAAAGTAAACGCATAATATTTTAATAATAAAAATACAAAAAGGTTTTGTAAAGCCATCTTAGAAAGAAAACTGAACATTGAGATATGATAACCTGAGAAAAGACTGAAAAAAACAGGAAAATATATGCCGTCACTTAACGGTGCATCTAAATTTAAAACGTATACTGCTATGCTGTTTATAAATTGTTTATAATTTTGCTCTTAAAATGTACATGGCGTAAGCTCCGAAGAAAATTATGCTTAATAATAAAGGTAAAGCGACAAAAAAAAGTGCGTTAGTAGGAGTGAGTGCAACTGCAAACTGGTAGACTGCGAGCTCCGCGAGAGCGTAAAAGCCTTAAGACACCCTTTTAGGTGATAGTTAAAGCTTAAACTTCCAGATTTTTTTTATTCATTTATGTTTTGTTGCAGCGCCTTAAAATGCGATATGTATAGAAAGTGTAATGCAGAACATAGTTTACTGTAGTACAACGATAGCTAATGCAAGTTGCATTTGAAAATCACTGTTGTACCATCTGAATACCACTAACTCTTCGATGGAAATCCAATACCTCCTAATCTGGGTAACTCAGCTAGCTGAGTATGCATAACCCATTTCCGAGCCTCAGTTGCTAAGCTGCTGAATTGACGTATTCCAAACCCTAATATTAAGCTTTGAATTTCGGATATAATGAGTATACTGTAACAGCAGTTCGGTTCAAAACAAGGGTTACTAATTTCGGAAATGTGATCTAAAATCATGTAAACCTTTTATTACGGGATATTCATGTCTAAGAATATATATGAACTTCAGGTGTTAGCAAATATGGGAGAAACAGGCATTAAATATTTCTTCGTGATTTTGCATTATGTGAACATTATTTTCCGAAGCGGTATTTAGCTGTTTTCCCTAGTTCACGCTGCCAGTGTCAAAAACGCATTTGTAAATCATTTATGAACGCTGTATTCTGAATTGATAGATCCATTGCAAATGCTACACAGAATGCATATTTCATCCTTTAATGCCTACTATACTACAGAACTTGCCTATTAACGCAAATGAGAAGCTGCTGCTTAAATATGTTTTCTGAAAAGTTAGATCCAGTTATGATATTTCATTTTCTGTATTTGTGATCAGAATGGAAGTATAGCCTTTTAAACAACAGTATCATAACTTTTTATTATGCAGTTATTGCATTTTTATTTTTTCATTATCACTTGGTTAATATTCAACTATTTATTTTAGCCAAATAAATTTAAAACGTATTCCCTATGATCAGAAATAAATTTGTGGACTTGTAAGTATTACTGTACAAAAGAATACATATTTAAAGCCGAAAATAAATTAATCAAATTCGGACTGTTAAAAAATTAGTTTAATTTCCTGAAAGAAATCGACTAAAGAAAGAATACGTTTCTTACAAAGATTGCTTTTGCCAGACATATATATAAAAGGATGTTAACCTTGGCATAATGTGTATTTTGATAAATATAATATTGTTACGGATTTTGTATTTATTTAGCTATTTATTTAGAATTGTAATTAAAATTGTTTTATTTTCCCCTGAAACGCAAACGAATTGTAAGAGAAATCTACGCCGGAAAAGTAAAAATTAAGCCGAATTAAAACACCTCAACTCAGTTGTTGTTTTAAGCGAACCATTTGATTATAGCGAATTCTCTGCGAGATTGGATTAATTTTCTGTATTTTAGAATTGAGTTCTGTTTAACGTTTGAGTTATTGCGATATTGTACGAATATCTCTGAGGAGATATTTCAGCATTTTGCTTTATTTCTTGTGAAAAGAATAAATTTTATTAACTTTTATCCGATTGTGTATTCAATCCATTACGAACCCTTACGCACGCGACAACATTATTTTGGAAATAACTTAATTATAAGCTATTTTAATAGGATCTAGAGTTGTAGAAGGTAAACATTCATATTTTTATTGTTATATGAAATATTTATGCCGCATTCTGTTTAAATAATACAGGAATTTAATAGTTGAATAATATATTACTAGGAGC
>KK117590.1:44714-62361 GCA_000611955.2 Stegodyphus mimosarum | reverse complement strand
AATTAACTCGAAGGGTATATAATTTCTTAATTTTTCTTTTAAGATCTATAGCAGGGGTTCTGAATCTTTTTACGCCATGCACTCCTTTCACTATTGCCAGATCACCAATCCATCCCGCATTTCTAGACTCGAAAAATAAGTAAACATTTATTTAAATTTAGATTATTTTCTAATGTTTTTTATAAATTAAAAAAAATTGTAGAAACCTTTAATCAATATCAAAACTATAGCAAAAGTAGAAAGCAAATGTTGTGTTCCATATACACATTTTGTTTCGTTATTAACGTACAACTGCTGTTCTAAACATACTATTTACTATTTTATAATTTACTGTTTTGTGTTGCCAGTTTCCAAAATTCAATCAAACTCTTCGTGTAGGAAATCGTGACTAACGTCAGGGGCAGCACTATCTATGGAGAGACCGGGACACTCAGTATACATTATCATGCTTAAGTGAAACTTTAAACTCATTACAGCATGCGTTTTCCAAATATTGAGTGTTCCTGTGTTAGAAGATGAAATGAAAACGCCGGGCCGGATATAAACTTACTAAATTAATAATTTGCTTATTATAGTAAAATGAAGCTACATTATAATTTGTCTGCAGATTACGTCGCGATTTAAAAATTTAATGTATTCATAGATGGCACATGATACTGAAAGTTATCCCTTGTGAATTTATTTCTTAATTCTTATGTTTATATTATTTGCGATGCCACGTATAAATATGATTGTAAATTATTTATTGTTATTAGACAGAATATCTACTGAGAAATGGAACAACTAATTAGGGAGGCCGTTTGATTTTACATTCATAAAGATGTACGATCAATATATTGTAGAGGTTTTATTTTATTTTGTCAGTAATTATTTTTGTTTTTGAACAATCCTATCTTTTACCTACGCTTTCCTGCCAGAATGAGTTTCCAGTTTTACGCTTTATGCAAAGAGTAGAAACTACAATATAAGCTGAGATCTGAGTTACTTCAGTAGGAGAGAGTGTTCTGCTTTTCGGCCAGCTTGTTTCTGCTAGTTGAAACGTGCTATTCTGCAGCCATACTAGCTTGTTAGCGTACGTCGGTGATTCTTACATAAGCTCCAACTACACGATATTGACGCTGTGCAACTTAGGCTGATTAATTTTATTTAGCATTAATTTATTTTTATATTTCTATGTTCAGTCCTTTATCACCCCAAGAGTGACCATCTGTTAAGCTTGTCCGAGTTCAAAGTAAAGGGTATTTCAACCTTTCTTTGGAGTTTTTACTCACGCAATGAGGACGAATAGTCGCTATACAGTTCTACAATATTCTAGCAGTTAAATAACTTTAGTTTAGCCAGAATATCACGATATATATATATATCGGCACGATACAGTAAGAACGTCTGTTATGGTTTGTTCGTTTAAGAATAAGCTAGTTAAGTATGTAGGTCTATTAAGTTACGTGCAAGGTTTTATCTTTTTATAAATGTTTGCTTGCCCTTTAAAAGCATCTTATGAGCGATTAATTTATATATAGAAGAAGCTAACACATTAAACTTGATTAAGCTTGACTGGAGTAAGGCAGCAAACCCTACCAATATTTTCCTATAAGAGCGACGATACTAAGTGTAGATTAGAGAAGTAAAATATTGCTAAGGCTGCGGTGGATTATACAGAGGGGAATATATTGAAAAGACTTTTGGAAATGAGAAAAGATGTTTTAATGCTTTTAAACCAAGATCCCCAAATGGATAAAGATGCAATATTTGAATTTAAATATTGGTTAGTGATGTTAATTGGTTGAGGAGTTATTTTACCTTTGTGACTTTTTGACTGCTTAAATAAATTAAATCTTTTCCTTCAAGGCAAGAGTATCACTGTATTTAAAGTGCAATAAAAAGGTGGAAGCCGTTATAAAAAAAAAGCTCAGTTTGTGGACTTTTCGTGCGGAAACAAGAAATTATAATGTTTTTATGAAACTAAAGGAAATTTTTAAAAAAATCTGATGTGGATGCCACATGACTTCCTTTTATGATCTATTAAATGATACGCATTTCTGCTGAACTTTATTTAAACGTATTTTCTCGAATTTGATTAGAGATATATTTCTCATTTTAATAATTTAGTTCTCACTTCGAGGAAACGCAAAAATACGTAAAAACGCAAAACAAAAAATTGTAAAATACAAAAAAACATAAAACGCTGAATAAAATTACAAAGCAGTACAGAAAAGGAATTTTTGCAATTAAAATTAGAATTTCTAAGCAAAAGCAAGCAATTCGGCCAACGGGTAGAAAGACGAAACTGCACTGTATGCAAATTTTAAGTAATTTCTGACCCCGATGGGAAAAAAAAACACTTGAAGTTTGTGCATCAACAGATTTAATTCACGATTCTCTTAAGACTTTCAATACTAGCCACGTTAGAGCTAGCGGCCATTAAGGTTTTAAATTGTTGATAATTCTGCAACTATTGCATGCAAATTAACTAAAGGCATAGAAAGTGTAACCGGAACTTAAAAAAAACATAATTAAGTCACATTTAAATAAAAAAAAATTCTCAATTTACCAACATATAGGAGTTAAAAATCAGAGCCTACTAATCTGAGTAAGGGCATATATTTATATATTGTCGCGTAGATGACGGGATCGTACAAATGAACAGGCAAGTACTCAAGTCTAAATTCAAGACTTTATTAATTCGAACTGAATGAAGAACTACTTATATACTACAGCTGATGAGCATGCTTGAACATTCCAGACTCGGAATCTTCTGGAACATAAAGAAAACAGGTTAATAAGAAGGAAATTTACATAAAAGCCGATTATCAGCTATCTTGCTTCCAATAGGTTTCGAACCTGGGACCTTCAAGGTCTCGAATCCTGCGTTTTGTCCACTAAGCTATGAGGAGCTCAGTAGAAAGGAGCAATTTTCGCTATAATACATAGAAAAAGACTCTTAGCCGGCGACCTTCCCGCTTTCTCCCTTTTATATATATATTTGCAGCAAGAAGGGAGGTGGACAACTACAAGTTATAGCAGTCCCATGAGCAAAATTTCAACATTCTATGGATAATGGTTTTTGAGTTACAAGAGATACATACATAAGTAAGTACGTACATACAGACGTCATCAAAAATCCCTTCTGAATCCATTTGACAATCCGTTTTGGAAAAAAGGATCCTTTATCCTATCCTTATGTATAGATGCCGAGTAAAAAATATCGTTCAAACGGATCTGAGAGCTGCCAAAATGGATATTTTTTTGAACTATGATAACCGGAATGTTTCGCGATTGAAATACTTCCCTTACTTCGTACAAGGAAATAAAAAATACAATATTATGTTCATACATGACATACAATTTTATGTTACGACCCTTTCACAGTTAATAAGGAATCAGAGTCAGAATTATTGGATTTATACACTGAATCCGTAACTGAACTGTCTTGTAACACAGCGCTTAATATTCCACAGAACCGTCGATAGATTCTTAGCCATTCTGCGTGTTTAAGAGCATTTATTTTTGGCACAACGCAATTAAGTTTCGAACGCCTTTTGATGCAACTTACAAAATGTGGAACTGCTTCCTCGACGCTTGTTTTCGTAAAAATAAATTCAAAATCCGATTATGTGTCTAACCAGATTTAAGAATAATTTATCATTCTTTTCTGTTGACCTGACAGTTCTATTTAAGGAACAGTATCACCCATTAAGTTTGTTTATTATTTTACATTTTTGTTACTTTCGGGATAGGGGAAAAATATTTTAACATTAATTTTTTTTTAATTTACCAATAAGCCGTAAACATTTTAACTTGGATCATGAAGCAAAAGTATTAAAACAAACGGGTCACAAATAAAAAAGTCTGGGAGACTCTGCTTTGGAGAAATGGAACTAAAATCACACTAGAATTAGTTACCGCAACAGCAGACCGTAATCGTCTTTCACATGATCACGAAATGCGTCTGCCTGTTGAATTTAATTACCGCATAATAGAAGGATGAGTTATGGGATACTTCGGAGGTCTGGGATTATAAATTGGTCTGTCTTGCCGCTACGACCTCTCCATATGGGGATTCACTGACTCTCAGCACTTAGACAGAAACCTGATTCATCGTCGAGTATATGCTCTACTGTTCATGTCACCATTTATTTATAGATGCGCTTTGGGAATTATGAGATATATATGTGCCTTATATCAATAACATTTTCCATAGGCATGGGATTTCTATCAGTTGAGGCTTTAGCGTTTCCTGCATGTCTACGGATAAATATAATATTTATACTTATCCGTACCTATGATGCGCTGTCAAATGTTGTTATCTTGGAAATAGCGTACTGTTACGAACTTTCCAATAACCTGTACTAATTGAATATCACGCACTCAGTCGTACCTCTCTAGGGAAGAAATTATGTAGTTCACAGGCATACTGCAATGCTTTTTAGAAAATTTTATGAGTGTGTATCTCCAATATCTTTTGTTCGTCATCGTTGATTAGTATTACACTGCGCATGAAAATTAAAAGATAAGTTTCAGCTCGTGGAGGGCTCGGCGAGGAATTTGGGGCCATGAAATTTGGCGCCGTAAGGCATCCCATTCGTGCTCAATCGAATTCAAGTCGGATGAGTAAAGTGGCCAATATCTTCTGTTTGCAAGTATACTAATACCGCGTATGCTCGACGAGACCAAGCATTGTTATTCATTAGCAAACACTCTGCGCCAACAGTAACCCCTAAATTGTCTAACTTGAGGTTCCAGTGGGAATCAGACTATTCGCCGTGGCCGCTTCACTGTAGCCGTTTTGCCGTCGGGCCATTTCGCTGTCGGGACGTTTGCAGTCAACATATACTTTTCTTTACATGACTGTATTATATCTTGCCTTATTATATTAAGTTGATTTAGTTTAATAATTTTGTTTACCTATTGTTTATTTATGAGGTATTTTTCTTTATATGAATATATTATATTTTGACATATTATGTTATTAAGTATATTTAATTTAATAATTTTTTTACCTATTGTATACCTCTGGCTGTCTTAAGTTTTAAAAGCACAATACATTTTGCTATTGAACACATTTTCTAGAATTACTAAAATATTACCTAGAATTAATGACTTTTATCCGAAAAAGAATTTATTTGGAAGGTTTTCTCAGTGTGATAATTAGGTGTATTGCATGTATATAATAGTGTTACAGTAAAAACATTAGGTCGTTAGCACTTAAACAACGGTTGGCGAAAAATTATTCAAAATTGCAATATCCCAAAAAACGGCTCCGACCAGAATATCGACCAGAGCCAGAATATAGGGCAAGTTATAACACAGTCATGTATAGAAAAATACGTCTTGACGGCGAAACGGCCATTTTTAGTGAAATGGCAATATTTAGTGCAATGGCGACGGCGTAAAGTCCTAGACCCGGTTCCAATATCTCGTCCACATATCTAGGAGCGCTTGTAGAACCACTAAACCGCAGTCGTGGAAACGGGATATTTCACGTACAACCCAAGGCAAGTTGCATATTCTTTCCTCGCTCCATATCAAAACACGTGTGGATTCACTGTTCAGACCATATTTCGACTCATTAGTAAACAATACTCAGGCCCAGTCTTCTTGGTTCCATTAAACATGGCGACGATATCAGTTTAAACTGGTTCTTTTGGAAGCTGGATACAAACCATTCGTTTTCTCGCATATGATCCTCGTTAAACCTTCATGCAGCACTAGAACAGCTAATTCGAGTTCTTATAGCAGCCTAAAGGTCTGAAACCAAATCTCTCGTAGTTTCTTCAGCCGACAGCGACAGAAAACGGTCTTTTGATGCAGTTGTTGCTCTTGGTCGCCCTTACCCAGGCTGTTTACACCTGATCTAGTGCTTAAAAAGCTGCTCCAAACTCTTGATATAACACTAAGAGATATTCAAATCTTGGGCGATCTCCATTTGTGTTTGACCTTCCTCGAGTCTACCGATAATTCGTCACTTTTGACCTTCACTTAAATTATGCCTTTGAGTCATAACTACTGAATACTGATCACTCTTAGAAACCACGTTCACTTTAAACAATACTATAGATAGGAATTCCAACACGCGTCCATTGCGCATCACATTGTCAGTCACCGAATTTGCATATTTCCGGCACGAATGTATGTTCGGATGTATTGTGTTCAATTGCACTTAATTAACGTAAATAATTACAACATTGGCCATTGTTTGCAACAATAGCTTAGTCAGGATATTTTTTCTCATTATCCTTTAATTTTGATGACCAATGTATTTATTGCCATTATAATTAAAATTTTCTTGCATTAGGGTTACTTTAATTAGCACATTTTTTAGTCAGAACCCCTTCTGCAGTTCTGCCTTTCCTGCTAACTGCAACAGAAATGCCAATTGAAGGAGTTTAAATATCCAGAAAGCATATACGTTTAGAGAGAAGGTGTAGGAACTTCAAACCAGTAGCGTTTAAACTTTTATATTTCGCTTGCAGTAGGTGTGGTGCTGGTATTCGATAAACTTTGATTTTACCTATCATTTGTTTCAGTAGACGCATTGGATTTAAAGCCAGGTTATTTATGTCTGATCTATTATATGATCTATTTTTATTTAAAACATTGTTTTATTATTAGCCCGCAAAAATTAGTTGATAACTTTTGTTTAGGTTTTAGTTTTAACAAAGTTCTAAGTAAACATATACTACTTTTACTATGAAATTTTTTCCCTTAGAAAGTCCTCTACACTGATAACTTCCCGAAGACTCTTAAGAGTTTAATGCCGATAAATTACTCCTCGATCTTTCTACAAAGAAAGATGTAGAATGTAAACTGGTTAGAACTTAAGTGAAGCGATATATTGGTTAAGTACTCAGTTTGTATTTTTGAATTCTGAGGGAAACACGGGAGGAAAATCGTTTGTTGTCTAGAAAGATGAAACTATGTCTAGTTGTAAGGTTTTAGTTTAAACTAACAAAGTTTTATTTTAAATTGACTTTTTCTATCTCTTGCCGTTTCAACTTCCCGTTAGAATAAGCGCGCGTTTCAGCTTTATGCTAATTTGAAGTTGAGCCAAATTCTACTTAAGCAAGAGGTAGGAACCTCTCAGAGTGAGAGAGCTTTTAGTCTCAGACCACTGTTATTCTGTTCAACGTTCGCCTGACCAGCTAGTATTTAAATTCTAAGCCGTAGCGCTGTTGCGTTATTACTTATTGAAGTAATTCTAAGTGCGTCAGTATTAGTTAAATCTTGCTACGCACCATTTAGTTTAGAGGCCAACCTCGCGTTCATAGCTCTGTGAGCAACGACTACTTAATTTCTAATTAGCTTTAGTTTAAATTAAATTTGATTGTTCAGTTTAGACCCAAGTGGCGGTCGTTATTTTCTGTATCCCTCCCGAGTTGGGAAACGGCTGTACATAATTGTGGTTTAATAAAAGAGTATTTTAAATCCCTCTGAAGTGTAGTTCTTCTACCACTTATTCACAGTATTTTACCACAGAACATAGCTGCATTCAGCTCCCTGTTCCAGATCAGGACTTAAACTACTTCACGAAGATGTTCGCCAAGAATTTGCACCGAACACTCAGTCCTGACATAGTTAAATTGAAATTTCGTGTAACCTTACAACATTATTATTTAACTTCCCATATAAACATCAATAAATTTATACGATACTTTGCATTTGTTTCATTTTATTTTCAACACACTTTGTACAATTCCCTTCAGACTTTAATTATTTGCGTCTGTTTGCAGGCTGCTACAGCATACTTTTAGACAGTAAGTATTTATCATAAATTAAATCATAATAAACATTGAAACTGATAAATAAAAATTATATAAATAGCTGTGCAAGATCAAATATCAAAAGAAGCAAAAAAACAAAATGAGTAAAATCGGATGTGGGCACGACATAATTTCCTTGTACTGCCTATTAAATTACACACTTATATTAAATTCCTGCACTTCATTTAAACTTATTTCCTTGAATTATTCTGACTTATATGACTAGTCCCACAAAACTAGTTAAAACGAACATAAAAAAATGCTAATTTTGAAAGGAATTATTCCAATCAAAGTTTTGTGCAAATTTCTAGTGTGATTTTCAGGCTGCGAAACTTCCGCGAATTTTCAAATTACCTTGGAACATCCTCCCTTTATCCCCACATGACAAAATTAATTCCTGTTCATGTAAAATGCTAGATGTAATTAGAAGTGTACTCAACGCATATTCAAGAGGTCCAGGGTTCGAGTCCCGGCGAGGGAATTACTTAAAAATATTCTAATGACTCAACAAGTTATTTGACTATATATTTTTGTTATATATAGTGAACACATGAAATATATCATGACTCATACTGGTATTCTTGGCAGGAAAACTAGCTAAAAATAGTCATATTTTTCATACAAAAGTAGCAAAACTTATTAAATGCTGAGAAACATTTCCAGAAAGTCTTAATACCACTGTTTGCGACATTTGTTTTCGGTTGCAAACTTGATAGGTGATAGTTAGTAAAGATCAACTTTCCTGAATTGCACAGTAGAAAATATTCATATCTACACATTGGCATTAAATTTTAAGAGCATTAATAAAGGCCCGGTATGGGCTTTTGCACTTTCTACGCACAATTTTACTAAGCAGATTTTTTCCCCTCTTTTGATCATCTAACAACGACCAAAAAAGGACGCTGCAGTACCTGAGAGCAGTGAAAAAGTTCTTATTCCTGAACTCTCGTCATGTTATCATCGCCATTCATCATATATTCTTTCAGCTCTTAGTAACAGCTGACAATATCCCTTTGAAATCCTTGAGATATAGGGGGATGGATATATACAATCTAGGCATAAATTTTTCATGTATTTATGCGGAAAAAGAAAATGTGTAATGTAGTTCATAATATATAAGAAATAAAACTCGATGATAAAAAGAAAATTATAAGTAAAATAACTCAAACCTTATATTTTTTGCAAAAGTATTTCATCCAAAGCATAGCATGAAAAATAAACCTTCGTCGGTTCATCTATCATCGGAGTAAATTTTAAATTAACTTTTGATATTTTGCCAACATAATTTAACAACTTCGATTTTTACGTCTAAAAATTCTTAAGAATTTGAACTATGTTGTATTTTGATGCCTCATGGAGTTTTAAAACTCAAATAGTTATTGACTGAAAAAAGGAAAATTTTTTAAGCATTATAGAGATATATGAGCTTAAACAACATTAGTGTTAAAATATGCAATTTTTCATTTCTAATAATGTTAAAATTTGAATGTATGAAGTATTTTGAATATGAATTGTTTCTATTACACTTCTACATATAGCATTAAATATTTGCATTACATATCCATGTGGTTTTCTTTGGGAGGACGTTATGTGAACAATCTTACATTACACAATTTCTTACATGAATAATCCCACAGATCTGTGCAGATTCGGTTCAGAAAGCAGGCTTTAAATTGATTGTAAACAATGTTTCATTCGTGTATTAATGCTAATATTTAATTAGGAGGAAATTTTTATAGTTACACTGCAAATTAATTTTAACGTAATAAATAATTACACTACAGTTCTGTGAAGCCGTTAGAGAGAGGATCCCTCCCAGTATCAGAAATATATTTCAGATTTTTTAATAAAAATTAATTTCTATTGACCTTTATTTATTGCTGTATTTAAAATAGAGATTTTACGCCCAAACGTATTATACTTTTATTTACTATTAGCCTAAATGGCCGTTAGCTCAGAAGGGCTATTTTTCTGGAAACTTCATTTTACGTCGAATCACCGTGAATGGCTATAACGTTTTTCGAATTGTTGCCACCAAGTATTATCGCCCTATGTTATATTTAAAGAAACTAAATCATGAGGAATCTACAGAAATGTATGTATGTTTCTCGGAATATAAGAAAACAACGGTATCTAGATTCATCAAATTTCGAATAACGTAGTCATACTTTTTGTATTCTAAGTTCCTTGTATATAGGAATACAGTTTTCCTTATACCCGAACACGGGCACCCGGTAGCCCGAATTTGGAATCTAGAAATTGTTATATAGTTTGTTTCATATTTTGTAAAACTTTAATGAATTTTTGTTTAAAAAAGTCAACAATTTCAAAGCGAGCAGTGACAAAACTGTAGAGAATAAAACACTTTTATCTACAGCGCGTGAGACTGTCTATCGGAAATTCTAAAGATTTGCTCTTTTAAATATTTTTAGCCCAATGTGGTGTTTGGTCAAATGCTCTCGAACGCGTATGCGCCTGTAAATGAAAACGTGCCAGTTTGGGCTTAATATAAAATCTAAAAGCTTTCAATTTTTTCAATACCTGCCGTTTTTGTGTTTTAAGTTCCTTGTATACAGGAATGCAGTTTACCTTATACCATGTGAATTACCAGCGATTAAATAGAAATCGTTAAATAGGCGTGATCCTTGAAAAGAAATGAAAATAGTAAGCTGGTATTTACAGGTAAGTGGAAGAATGGCTGCATAATGTTGTCAGTTAGCTTAGCTAATAAAAGTCGGTTACACGTTTCACAAGAAGAACACAAGAAAAATCAGCGATGCTGAATATTTAAATTTTAGACTTCATGACATATCATGACATGCAGTTTTACGTATAATCCAGAGTACGAGAAATAAAAAATAATATTTACCTTCCAGGACTTAATCATAGAACGTCTGGAGTATGAAACATACATGGATTGCAGATAAATTTTCGATGATTTTTGTTCTTATCCTTTCTTCCTCTATTCTGGAATTATCGTATCTATGTGAATGAATTAAATGGGAAAGCGAGTTACATATTAACTAACATGTTTTTGCATAAAGCGTAAAATTGACTTATCTTTTAAACTGTAAAGAATAATTTCATTGAATTTTGAGGTATTACATTTTGGTAGCGTTTTTCGATAACATAGTCCATTATAATGAATTTTATTTTACTTTTTTTGGTGTGTGTGAGTATAAAATTTTAAATTCCCTTGTAACGATCACAGATTGTGATTTTAGAATGCAAATATGTAAATTTTCTATGTGTAATTAAACACAGTTTCTATCTGAAATTTCACAATTCTGAAAATTAAGCCGTTTAAAAGTCAGTGTTATTTTTTCAAAGTGTGAGTACTCTGTATTATTATTATCATTCCGAAATATTGTATTTTGCCCCTTTGCTTGTGTTCTCCCTTAGCGTTTTAGAACAACTTTCCGAAAGTTTTTTAAATACTCACATAATTTTCGTCTTCCTCAAGACTTCTCCAATTTTCCAACTCCAAGAGAGCTTCTCCAACTTTCAAAATAGATTCATTCCCATAGCAGTTGTTTTCTTCTCACTAATTGATTTACTTGTGAATTTTGAGTGCATGGACTCTGATTGATGAAACAATAATAGTGTTACGTGCGTACGGGTTCGTTATATATTGAATGCACAAGTCGTTAAAAAGTTAACAAAAATTTATTCTTTCCACAAGAAATAAATTTAAAGTGCTGAAATATTTCGGTTAATCTTCGGATTATGGTAACTTGGCGGTTTTTTGGCGAAAATTTGGCGAGCAACCTCGCTACAGCAACCTGCCAGTTTTTTGGGGGGGACGCCATTTTGTTTTCACGAAGTAAAGGTTTTTTTTTTTCCAACAATCTGCTAGCCGAATTACGTTTATGCTAGAATTTTTATGGAACAAAAGTGCTTAATCATGACGAAGATTAGGTGCGAAATTGTTTCCAGGTGCTTATTAGCTAAAATCACGATCGGAATTTTCCGAAAAGTCGTGGAACAAACGTGCACAGAAATTTGTTTTTACAGGGCAAATTTGTATATGAAACATGTAAATAATTTTTCTCGTAAACTAGAAAAATTTCCAAGAAAATGCAGGAAAATTTTGTGAATCTTTGAAGTTGGTAAAAAAGGACATATATGAAATTACCTGATCGCTAAAAAGTATGTATACTATGCAAGCTTTTATATGTTCAGCTTGCATATACCCTTTCCAAGGATGAACATTTGCACGTATAAAATAAATAAAATATGCAAGAAATTACATTAATTTTCTTTTCCCTCTAAATTATCCATTATAAAAGTCACCTGCGAATTTATAAGGCAAACATTAAAAATGGTTGCAAATACTTAGTGTCAAATATTTAACTTATTTCCATGCAGGTTTACTTGTACTGAAATGGATTGCAAAATGCTACAAACGCGTAATGCACAAAATGACTATCATTTAATTAAAATATAAATAAATTAAAGAACACTAATTAAAATATAAATAAACATATACATTAAATTAATAAAAATTATTATTATTATTATAATTTTTATCGCCTTACTATAATGTCGCCAAAAGTCGCCAAACTACCAGTTACCATATTCCAAAGATTAGCCAATATTTCTTCACAAATCTTCGCACAATAACACAATATCTCAAACGTTTAGCAAAAACTCAGTTCAAAACAGATAAAATAGTTTTATCTCACAGCGAAATCGCTACAATCAATACAGCATTAAGTAAACAAACAGCAGTTCGCTTTATTACAGCTACAAGTATAACAGCAACAACAACAACTACTAACTAACTAACTGAGATGAGGTGTTTCACCTCGGCTTTTATAAGCTTTTAAATTATCAGTAGAAAAATCATGATTTTTCTAGATTTTTCTGGATGGCAACAGTAATTACGAGATATTTATTTATTAATCATTAAATGCGCGCGCTCTTTTATTTTTATTGCTATTTTTTTTTCGACGTAGCTTTCTCTTCAAAAATCGTCTGCGTTGCACGAGGAAATAAAAAGGAATTCTAATTACAATTCTAAATAAATAGCCAAATAAATGTGAAATTCGTAACATTGCCCCCTTTCCAAGGACTGCACGTCCCGGGCAGTAAAATCCTTGGACAGAAAGCCAAACTTACAACTAAGGCCTCAGTGCTATAATAAACATGACTTTATAATAACCAAATAAACAATAATTGCAAAAAGTGACTTTCAGCAAATTAAATTCTATCCAACGCTGAATAAAATTTAAATACTATCAAATAGTAAGTACAAATGCTATCAAATACAAATACCTATCAAATACTAAACAAATACAAATCAAATACTAATACTAGGACCATGGTCTTATACTATTTACATTATTATTTACAACTATATACACTACGTACTATGGCCATAGTAATGAACTTACCTGTCGTAATGAACGACTTTAGGTTTAGAGTTCGATGACTTACGGATCCGAACCACGACGTCGTTCAGCCTGTTTAGGACTGTGTAAGGACCATCCCAAGGTGATTGTAGTTTCGGAGAAAGTCCTTTTCAACGAGTCGGATTCCATAACCACACCTTGTCTCCTTCGTTGAAACGATGTCCAGTAGCTCTCGTGTCGTAGCAGGTCTTCATCTTCTCCGTCGCCAAGTTGACTCGCTCTCGTGCAAAGTTGTGCATCACTTCAAACCGGGCCTGGAGGTCTTGAATGTATTCCTCAGGCGATGAAGGCGCATCCGGAGGACGACCAAACAAAAGATCACAGGGCAGACGAAGGTCACGACCGAAGAGCATCTGAGATGGGGAATAGCCGGTAGTCTCGTGGACAGCACTGCGGTAAGCCAGTAAAAATAGTGGCAACTTCTTGTCTCAGTCCTGTTGGTTTCTGGAAACCACTAATGAGAGGTTATTGAGGATGGTTCGATTAAACCTCTCTACCATACCGTCCGACTGGGGATGTAAAGGCGTCGTTTGGGTTTTGTCAATGCCGAGTAGCTTGTAGAGTTCCTTGACTACAGCCGAGGTAAAATTCCTTCCCTGATCAGAATGTAACTGAAGAGGCACTCCGAATATGGAAATCCAATGCTGTATCATCATCTCTGCTACTGTGACAGCCTCTTGATCAGGAATAGGATACGCTTCAGGCCACTTGGTGAAGTAATCAATGGCAACGAGGATGTATTTGTTGCCATCAGCAGTTCGTGGCAAAGGTCCTAAGATGTCAAAGGCGATACTTCAAAATGTGCTCCTACATTGTAACGTTGCAGCTTCCTCCGGCTGCGTTTCTTCGGTCCTTTCCGGCTTGCATAGGCATCGCAAGTTCGGCACCACTTTTGCACGTCATCCTTTGCATTATTCCAGTAGAAACGCTCCCGAACTCTCTGCAAGGTCTTCATTTTTCCGAAGTGACCTCCTGCAGGGCTGCTATGTAGTTCTTGGGATATTCCATGACGCTGTAGCGGAAATTTCTATTATGCTAGTAATTTCCTTTTTCATTTCTTCTTGACTTGCTTTAACAGCTCTCATTTCCTCCTTAACGGATTCTCGACCCAATTTCATCTCTTCTTGAACTGCTTTCATCTCATCTTTAACAGATTCCTGAACAGCCTTCATTTCTTCCTTAACGGATTCTTGACCCAATTTCATCTCTTTAATTCTTGGCCAGCTTTCATCTCCTCCTTCACGGAATCTTGGCCAGCTTTAATTTCTTCTTTAAATGCAGCAAAGGCTGCCATGAATTGCATTAATTGTTCTTCCATTGCTCTAGTTAATGGCATTCAAAAACCCCACTCCTGACACCAAAAATTGTTACGTGGGTACGGGTTCGTTATAGTATATTGAATGCACAAGTCGTTAAAAAGTTAACAAAAATTTATTCTTTCCACAAGAAATAAATTAAAATGCTGATTGCTGAAATATTTCTTCACAAATCTTCGCACAATAACACAATATCTCAAACGTTTAGCAAAAACTCAGTTCAAAACAGATAAAATAGTTCTATCTCACAGCGAAATCGCTACAATCAATACAGCATTAAGTAAACAAACAGCAGTTCGCTTTCTTACAGCTACAAGTATAACAGCAACAACAACAACTACTAACTAACTAACTGACTGAGATGAGGTGTTTCACCTCGGCTTTTATAAGCTTTTAAATTATCAGTAGAACAATCACGATTTTTCTAGATTGTTCTGGATGGCAACAGTAATTACGAGATATTTATTTATTAATCATTAAATGCGCGCGCTCTTTTATTTTTATTGCTATTTTTTTTTCGACGTAGCTTTCTCTTCAAAAATCGTCTGCGTTGCACGGGGAAAAAGGAATTATAATTACAATTCTAAATAAATAGCCAAATAAATGTGAAATTCGTAACAATAGTAAAGAAACCGGGGATATTTAACACTCGCGATGGCTCTGAAGATCATTGCACGTGATGAAAAAGACAATGATACCAGTCACGATGACAACCACTCGCAAGCTGCAGCACACGACACAGACAACAATTCTAGAAAAATTTAATGATTTGAGGCCTACTGAATAGTAGTGGCCAGCGATAAGAACGCGCTACATTCAAGGTACAAGAAATAAAATTGAAGATATCTTATTAGACATTGGCAATGTTAATCTTGAGGTATATTCTTATTGGAATACGGGTTTATTTTTAAGTAAGTAATACTGCAATAGTTACCGGTAGTTTGCCCATGAGTACCTTTATTTGTTATGTTCTTACTGTAAATTATTCGGAAATTATTCACATCATTTTCACCTCTCACTTTTCGTACGATAAAATTTATAAAAAAATTGACATGACCACGACTTCCTTGTACGGCCTACAAAATCTTACCCCACACTTTTGGCTGCACTTTCATTTAAACTTATTTTCCTGAACTATTCTAGCTTAATTAAGCGTTCCCTCAAGGCGAGTTGAAAAGGATATCAGAAACTGGAGATTTTTAAATTAAATAGTGCGGTAAATTTTTGTCATACTGCCGTCAAACTTCTAATTTATTGTTTCATAACGAGTATAGAATAGTCCCAAATAATATACGGGAGACAGTACTAAAAGTTAGATTTCATTATTTGTCAATAATTATTTTTTAAACCTGACATTCCCAAAGTATGAATATTTTCATCATTTGAAGTCCTTCTGTAGGTGGAAGTATATGACTATTATGAACGATTGCGAAAATAAAAGCCGGGTATGGGATATATATATATGTGTGTGATATTTTCAGTCGATGGGCATTGGAAATGATGAAGCTCAGCAATAAGGATCCGGATGTTGTCGTTGGCGAAGCGGAAGGCAGCCGAATGTATGACACAGAAGAATTTCGCTTCAAAAACTCCACATCTTTATTCAGTTAAAATGGAAGCTCATTTTCTTTCGACGAAGATCTCCAAATCACTTATTCAATAATGATTTAAATAGAAATATTACTAAATTTAGAACTTTGACGTCATAAATATTTTTAACAAAGGGAAGAGGAAGAGATAGAGCTAAGCGTTCATATAGCAGGCAATGACAGGAATCAATTTGAAGAAAAATGACGTGTAGAACTATTTATAGTAGCGGTTACATAACACTACAGAGAGTTCTTGAAAGTACTGGTCTATAGAAAAGATCCTGAAATTGCTGAAAGTTAATTAGAGGTTGTCTGTTCGCATAGAGCAAAGGTATCGTATTTTTTGCATTTTACATATCTCCCCTCAAAACAAGAGGCTGGGAGAGCAAGGCATTACTACATTAGTGAAAGAAGAAAGGTTTAAAGTATGAGAAAGACATGGAAAACATCTAGGTCATAGCGTACAGGTTTTAGCTATGCCCTACCATAACTCATGTTCTTTCTCATATAATTAGAAAATACCTAATTATATAACTTTACAATGAAACTTATAATTTATAAATAAAGATATAATTTAGAACTAAACATCTAATTTAGACAATAATAAATGTAAAATAAGATTAAATAATAAATTAGAATTATGAAAGTCCTCAACTTTTATGAAAATGTCCATTGAAGAATGAAATTTGTATTAAAGTCCTTTTCAGAAAAATAGTAAAAATTGAGTGAATTTTTTTTAAAGTCTCCAGATGGGAAACATCTTTTAATGTAAAAATTAGAAGATACATAATTTATAAGTAAAGTATAATAATTACATTCATTCTTCTCATTGCGGGTAAATACCAATACCTTGGCATATTTTAAACAATGTAATCCCGTAAGAAAGCAATTCAATATAAAACTTGAGGCATTATGACAATAACACCTTGAATTAAGTTTTCATCGCATGTCCTCTAAAACAAATCAGCATGACTAATTGCTGACGGTTGAGGGGGGGTTCTTAAGTACAAAATATCAAAAACGCTCTGTTGCCTAATAAAAGATAACTAAATTTTGGCATTGTACATTGTATCAAAGTATTGTATAAAACAAGTTCTTTTTAAATGAATCAAAATCAAAATGTAAAAATACAAAACCCCACAGAAGTAAAAGGAAGACAAGTAACTTGTATGATCAAGTTAAAAAGTCTTTTTTAGAATTTTGGAAACTAGAAATAAATATTACCCTACAACAAGAAGAAAGAAAACCAAATTTTGTTACAAAAATATGTATGAAAGGAAATAAAGAAAATTTCTGTTTTCTAAAATTATGTGTTATGTGTGTGTGGTATTACTTCTGTACTAAACTATGGTCAGAGGATCTTGGCTGGTGTGAAAAATATGGAAAGACCCAAGCCGGTATCTTGACCATAGTTGAATCTCTTAACAAAAAAATAAAAAGACACAATTTTGAGGGAGTCTTAAAAGTATTACTTAGGGGGACAGCGGGCGTGGGCTATCACTTCTTATATCATCTCAAAGTGAAGATACAAGGCGTACAGTATTGCGATAATAAAAACAAATCAGTAT
>KK117590.1:31986-44697 GCA_000611955.2 Stegodyphus mimosarum | reverse complement strand
ATGGCGTAAAAGTGATGATCCATAATGAATAGGAAATTGGAGGCGATGGCAGATTAAATATTCATTTTTTATTTCACCTTTTTGTGGTCACAATCAAGTTGGCAACTTAACTGCGCCCCTACTGAAAAGCTTATATATTAGATTAATTATCAGTTAATTAGAAGGAGCAGACAGATAGCACTGCAACTAGGCTAAAGCGGTGAAAGCAAGTGCTTTATAAGTTTGGGGTGAAATCTTAATTCAGACTGAGTTAGTTTTGGTTCTCAATGCATTTTGATTGGATAGTTAATACTGATGTAAAATTATTATTGGCTGTTTGAGTTTTAGTTCCGTTTACAGCACCAGAATTACGTAAGAGTCATATGACACGGATTAATCTAGAAATGACGCCGTGCAGAGAGAGATTACTATTTTTAGAATGGAGAAGGGAAATTCGAGTTGCTAATTTAATAATCTTTTATACATTATTTATTTTTCTTACATATATACATATATTTCTCTTCCCTTTTAATTTTTAAAGTTTATCTCGTTTTGTATTTTTTACATTAAGTTTTTTTTTCGATAACTTTTAATTTTTTTTGTACCGTATTATTGTTTTTTCATGGTACAATTTTTTTACTCTGGAACTACGGTATCAAATGTACTTTTAAACAACAGCTTTTAGAACCTTCCTCTTTTTCACAAATATTTTAAAATTTTGCAGCTCAATGGGCGAAATTCTTGACCACATAGGTCTCTCTTGTTCCTATACTACTTCCTACTTATATATATATATATATATATATAATGCTTGAATGCGTAGATGAAGGAATCCGGTTCGTTTATCACAGGCTGTAGAAATAGCTGGGTGCAAAGGCAGTAGTGGCTGAAGGTAAAATTTATGATGACGTGTTTAACACAACTGAGCTTGAAGTATAACAATCTTTATTTTTACACATATCAAATCCTCCTTTTGCAGACAAGATATTTTTAATCATAATTGAATGCGATAATTTTCATGTACACGGGTTTTAAAGTACGACGTCATTTTAGATGAGTAAACTTAGCAGCAAAGCGTATTGCCAGGAGGAAAACTTAAGAATAAGGGATGCAGTAATTCAAAAGAAGAAGGGAGGGAGTCAAATGTTTCAGTTCCGAGTTAAAAAATTTTGGTTTACAATTATTTTGATGGGATAAGAGGTATCTGCGTCAAACGTTACTTAACATGGAAAGATCACAAATTTGGGAGAATAGATGAATTTAGGAGCAGAGCACCAAATCTAGAATAGTTAATTTTTGAGCTTGTCAATTAGCCTTAAAGCAGTTATCGTATTTTGTTATATCTGACATATATATGTTTGTTACTGACAACTGCAATAAAAAGTGAAGTGCTCAACTAGATAATATAGCAGTACCATGAACAGAATTCTAACATTCTGCTGCTAATCTTTTTGAGTTATGTGAGGTACATACATAAGGACGCACGTACGTACAGATGTCGTGAAAACTCCCTACTAAATCCATTTTAAATCAGTTTTGGAAAAGTGGTTCCTTTATTATGTCGTTACGTACAGATGTCACGCAAAACATCGTCCAGATGGGTTCGGGAATGCTCGGAATGGATATTTCCGTTGAATTTATGTTGGAATTCCGTATGATATTCGAAGTTTTTTGAGATTACAATACTTCCTTTGCTTCGAACAAGGAAATAAAAAGATGAGATTCCGAGAGTAAATACAGTATTTATTAAAAATAATGCATTATTACTCATATTTATCAAGAATATATACATTTTCCCTCAAGAAATACACCGAAGTGTGTATTATAATGTATTTTATAATTTGCTGTCTTTATCTTATTATATGATGCCATCGAAACTAACTTCTGGGATTCGATTAAATGATTTAGCATTTTAAGATATCTAGCTATATATCGTCTATATTTTACTAAAATATGTTTCTACTTAATTATTCTATATGAATTACATTTTGATTCATTAAATGTGAAGAGTCTTTAGGTAACAAGTGTTAGTTGGCCATCAAATTTCATTAAATCAGTTATATTTTTTATATCTTGAACTACACATAGAAATTAAAATCGTTTTATATATAGTATATAAAAAACTTTCAAATAATGAAAAAATAATTTGTAAGCAATATAAACACTTTCTAGATACATAAACGATGAGCTTAAGGAAAATATGGAAACTTCTTTTAATTGAACTGTAATATTATTAACCCGACTTTTTAGAAGATATGCCTTCGCATCTTTGAAGTTAGTGACGATGAAAGTATCCTTACTGAAGTGATGTCACGAACGCGGCACCGAGGGCTGTAATTAGTTCAGGGAATGTTGGCTGCGGACGTTTCAATTATTAGCTTAATGTGTTTTCAGTTATGCTACAAAGACAGACAATAAGGAAGGAGAACATTTCTTAAAACTTTATTTTGCGTTACCTTAGCATCACCAATGAGAATCGATATAGTGATTCTGACGCTATATCGTCAGGTTATATGGTTGCTGTAAAGATAAGACCGGGGTCAAATTCTGCAGAAGGACATTTTTAAGCTTATAGTGTTTGTGCGGCATGAGGGCATTTAAAATAATGGCATCTTCTCGAGTGTTTTTTCGATAGAAAAGAAGACTCGGATACTCTGGGACCATCCATTATGGTGCATAGAGTTGCACAAACAGTGCGATGAGACTGTAATTGTGCAACTAATTCTGAAATTCTGGTGTCCCACCTGCTTGTACCTGTACTTGCTTAAAGACATCCGATCAGTACGCCATAAGTGTGAAGCTGAGATTATTGCAGACTTATGTGTCCGCCATTATTCTTTCGAGAGGAGTTTCATGGGGACAGACCTTTTGAACGAGACAGATAAAATAAGTTCTGCCTTGAAACAGATTCGAATTCGGCTTTTACAGCATAGCAGCTATTCCAAAAAATACTGACTAACTACGAGGAAAAAAACGTTGCTGTATGAAATTTCTCCATCTGCTACAATCATGGATAAGTTTGACACTTTGGAAGACAACAGCGAAGTTTTTTTTCTCACAATTAGCAATACTGGCTAACTGCGAGGAAAAAAAAAGTTGTTGTACGAAATTTCCCTGTCTCCTAAAATCATAGATAAGTTCGACACTTTTGAAGACAACAGCACAGTTTTGACTTCCAAATTAGCAATATGGCTAACTGCGAAGAAAAAACGTTCCTGTATGAAATTTCTCCAATCTCCTGCAATCATAGATACGTTCGACAATTTGGAAGACGCAATTTAAGTAGCCATTTGGAAAAATGTATTTTAAAATATTTGTAATTTTTCATGGCTGTCTTCTTTATTACTATTTCTTTATTTAATAGCGAATGTCGGCAACATACCTTTTTTCTTTTAAATATGAAACTTTATAAATTAAGACAAATTTAGTAAGCACCAGATGTTATATTTATATTCTAATTTTCTGGCCGCCCAGACAGTATAGTGGTTAGGGGAGCCTGACTGCGATACCGAAGGGCCCGGATTCGAATCCCGGAGAAGGCATGGTTGTAACTGTTCATAATAAATAGACCACCACATCTGGTCTTAGGAGTAACCAATGCCGACATAGGCAAACGCCCGCCATTGGAAAAAAATATTCAATTTTCAGTGTAATATTCTAAACTTCACTCTATTAATCCCTGAATTACGAAAACTGAAATAAAGACCTTCTGTCCAAAAACGAAGTAAGGGATAAATATATTAGTAACTGCTCTCATTCCTAGATGCTACTCAATATGCTTATAAAATAGAGCTAAATTAAAATCAAAATTTGAAACTATAAGTCTCCAAAAGCATTCTTCTAAGTGGTGTAAAATTCACGCAAGCGAAGAGATTTAAAAAAACGCGTACCTGGATGAAGCTGTAAAGATTAAGACCTTGCATTTCGGAAATGGACAATTTTATCAGGCGAGAAATACTCGTGGGAACTAGACAGAGCCATTTTTCAAAGCGCAACATAGGAAAAGTATGTTGCATGCGTTTCTTGACGTGAGCCACATGAGCGGATTACTATATCAGGGAGACATCTCTAGGGAAAAACTGGAAGAATCCCTTTTTCTAGGTCTCCTGCGTTTCCATGGTAATAGCGTTAGAGTGTCATGCTTCTGGGAGGTTTAAGCCAAGAAAAATTGTTTATTGAAGAGATGGACAGAGTAAAAATGGTCGAAGCCAGGAGCTTTGCAAAGCGAGGCTTGGCGAAGACTTTCGTTGCCATTTCCTTTCATAAAAGATTAGACAATCACGCATGCGTGAATGTTGAACGAGTTTAAATGTAAAAGAATGAATGGAGCTGTAAAATAAGTCTTTTAAGTAAATAAACACAGATAAAAATTCTATAAGATGTCATTTACAGTTTTATGGTTTGAAAATGTCTTGAAATTCAGAACGAGGTCATTAAATTGATAAATGTTAAAAGTTTGTGACATTTTGAAAGCGTTTCTTTAGTAATGCGTAACTCTATTTTGAGCATTCTTAAGCTGGAGCTCTCCGCTCCAAATAAATCTTTAAGGATTATGGATGTAAATGTCATAAAAATAAACACTTGACATATAAGTTAACTATTGAGTAGAATCTATTTATAAAGAGAATATTTAGAAGACATATACCGCGTTTCTACGTAGTTTCAAAAAGTTCGATTATGTATTTAAGGAACCAAAACAAGAGCATGAAATATTATCGATATAACTGAAGATACAATGGCATTATTTTCCTTCAATTATTTAACGGGATTGCTTTGAAAAGTTTTGAAATTTTAAAAGAACTTACGTTGTCAATTTTAATTTAATTTTAAGTACATTAAATGAATAATATAGTTGCGTGCGTACGGGTTCATAATAGACTGAATGCCTACGGAACCCATGATAGCTTGATAAAATGTATTTTACAGAAAGAAATACTTCACAATTAGGGAAATTTCCACAAAAATATTCGTTCCCCTCTTCACATTATCGCAGAGTACAATCAGCAGTTATATTTCAAACTGCTAAGAAAGTTGAACACAACGCAATGCAAAGCACATCTAAAGAGCGAAGCTAACAGAGAGCTATCTGAATACTCCGAACTCCCGCTGAACTGAACAACTATTGAGAAACTGATGCTCTACCTGGTGTTATATAGTTTTCTCTGGCCGCCGTGAGATCCCTAGTACCTTTCACTTCTCAAAATTACTAGAATATATAAGAGGACCGGATACGGTTACAGTTACGTATCTAGTTTAATTACGTTTATTCAATCACAATACCAATTACAATTCTACTTGGGCCAAACCACAATGTCAAAAATGTTCGACAAGTTTGGCGGCTTTTGGGGATTTCTCGCCCAAATTTTGGGACAAACCTAAGTCGCCAAAACCGTCGACAGCTTGGCGATATTGCGCCAATTTAGCGAGATAGCCATTTACTCAATGTTACATTTACTCAATGTTAAATACACTTGCCCGGTCTTCTTACCTTTCCGGCAAAACTTTGCTTCTTTAGATTTTCATGTTAAAAAAAATACTATAATTTCACGTATAACTTTATTAAAACTAGTTATATATGTACAAAATAGGTAACAATATTTTAATTATTTGAAAGATATCTATCTGTGATCCGGTACTTTTTTGCGATTAAAGGCTTATTTTTATTTTTTGAAAAAGATTATCTGATATTGTTTTTGATGTTTAATTTTGACATGGAATAAAATGAGTTCAAATAAAACTGAATGCCATTTAGAATAAAACTAAATGGATGCATTTCTCAAGAATTCTATAAAATACATATAATATTATCATTCGTAGCATTCTAGAAATATCTGTAATATAAGCATTTCTAGAAAATCCCGAAATATTAATCTCGGAGTTTTGCTTTTAATCATTGTAAACGCCATATCCTTTTTCCAATTGTAGCCCTGTATTATATTTAAAGAAATAAAATAACAAAATCTGCATGAATGTATGCATGTTTCTCGCCTTGAGAAAAAGCAACGGTACCTAGAGCCATCGAATTTTGATTAACGTAGTTCTCCACCCGAACATGGGCACCTGGAAGCCGAAATTTGGAATTTATTTTATTGTCTATTCTATATTTTGTGAAACTTTAACGAATTTTTTTATCAAAAACTGAAAGATTTCAAAGTGAACTGTGCTACACTTGTAGGAAGTAAAACATTTTTATCTCCAGCGTGCAAGACCGTCTATGGAAAATTCTAAAGATTTCTGTTTTTTTAAAATTTTCAGCCCAAAGTGGCGTTAGCTCAAATGCTCTCGAAACGTGTATGTGTCTGTAAATGAAAAAAAATGCCTGTTTGGGTATAATATATAATCTGTAAACTTTCAAATTTTTTTTCTAGTGAAATTACCAACTAAAAATCTCCGTATTAAGTCGGTCTTTATCTCTTCGTAAGAATTAACACAGTCTTTTTTTTTGTTGAAAGTTCCCCTACAGTACGTATAGTTAGACCTTTTAAAAATTCTTACATTTAAATCATGATTAATCTTGCGCCAGTTTTATACATTCTTAACTAAACTAGTTAAAACAAATTATATCATTAAACTGATATCAGTAATTCAAGGCTGAACTCTAGTTGTATTAGATATTTGAGCTCAAAGAACTTCAAATTAATGTTCAGCAACTACAAGCACCACATTTAAAACTACTCAACACATCGAATCTGATTATTTCTCTTAGTACACAATTAAATTGTTTCCAGAAATATCTTGTTCATTTAACGGCTTAATCTGTGCACATTTCTCATTCTCCAACACTAATTAGAATATATAATGTAATTAGATAAGCAGAAGTATATTAATTGCATTCATTTGCACACAAAAGCAGCTAAACTATTACTGAAATAGTTAAAGCTATCACCTCAAAATCTGTACAAATAATTTTGTTTGCATTCGTGTTTTCGCTAAAAGAAAGATGCTAGCATTAACATATCCAGTATGAAGTCAGAAAAATAAATTTTGTAAATGCACAACTATTTAGAATATGAAGATAACTTCGTTATTCTTTATGATTTCTATTGAGTAATAGGCCGAATCAGCTTATTCATCATTCACCGAAAAAGTATTCATATTAAAACTAAGTTTATTGTTTTTAATAGATCTATAAATAAAGCAGCTATAATCTGGTTAATTTTTAAAATAAATATAAGATTAAATTACTTTCCTTTTTGGCAACACTTTAAGGAATGACTATAGAGGAGGCCGTGCGGAGGATAAATTTAGTTTTTATGTAATTCTTCTGTGATAGCACTTACCAAAGATGACTTGCATATGGTCACACCACATAGCATGACTAGTGAGGCCTTCCGGCAAGTAAATTTAGGTTTTATGTTATTCTTCTGTGATAGCACTTGCCAAAAATGACTTGCATATGGTAGCACAGCATTGCATTACTAGTTAGGCCGTGCGAAGGGTAAATTTAGGTTTTAAGTTATTCTTCTGTGATAGCCGTTACCAAAGGTAACTTGCATATGGTAGCAGAACATAGCATTACTAATTTAGAAGACAAACAACAAAAATCAGCGTTATATTTGCAAATTTTCACAGGCCTAGTTTACCAAACCATCAGCCTCACCTGCCAAAGTGCAAATGAACGAGATAAGATAAGATAAGAATGGCTGAACAGGAGTTAAGCTGTTAGCGCCATCTATTGATGAAACAAGAGAACTGAAACATAATTTCTTTAAAGGATGAAGGTAAAGATGGACCATTCAAACTAAGAGAGCCTTAAAATTTCGCTTTAAGGAACATGAGGCATATGTTAGGAAAAAGGAAACACAGAAGTCCTCTGTTGCCCAACATTGTTGATCCGAAAATCACGCTTTCAAATTTTCTGCAGACAAAATTATTCAAAAAACATCTGAATTAGATTTTCTAGAGGCGCTTCACATTAAAAAAATCTTTCTGTTCTAGTTAATGACCTTAATTCCAATCCATCTTTATCTTCAGCCTTTAAGGAAATTATGTTTTAGTTTTATAGTTTCATCAATACATGGCGTTAGTAGCTTAAATCCTATCTAGCCAATTCTATCTTATCACTATATCTTATCTCGTTCATTTGTGCTTTGGCAGCTGAGGCTGATTTCGGTAAAACCATGGAAACTAGTCCTGAGAAAATTTGCAAATATAACACTGATTTTTGTTGCTTTCCTTCTAATATCATATTTGTTCGTCGTGTTATTTTACCTTAATAGCATTACTAGGAGCATTCAGTAAAGTTGTGTAAATCAACTAATACTAAAAACAAAACTGCAAATAACATCAAACGCAAAATAAGAAGATTAACATCTAATCCAGAAAAAAAGGGTGTTACGTAAACTTGAGTTCAAATAAACAGTACTTCTGCACTATCTGATAATGAAAATTGGATCGATACCTTGGAGTATTCAATTTTTATGCTTTATTTTCAAATTTAGTTCTTCATCTAAGTATAAAATGGTCTGATTGCATGGGAGTTTTCAGGATTTTTCTCAATGTTAAATGGATGCAAGCAAAAGTTCTTTAAAAATGTCTCCCCGAAAGCAGTCCTTCCCATAAGCAACTACCCTCTCCGCCTTAAGTAGTTAATCTAACTTCGCATTTTTAAAGGCATTAAATGTCATCCAAGTAAACAATTATCTCTAGTCGGCTTTAGTGTCCTTTTGCCACAGATTTCAAATGGGCATGTTTATCCTATACTGCCTGCTTAATTTCCATATTCCCTCATTTCTCCTCAGACGAGAGATGGGGTAGATTGAAAACGAAACAAGTGTATTTACATGAATTCATAATTCTTTAGAAACACAAATTTCACATTTATAAATAACAGGAATTAAAATCTTCGAGACAAATTTTATAAATATTCACTATTTTCGTTTCGCATTGCAGCAAAAAAAAGTCTGCGAGACGTTCGAAATAGCCTCCCGGGAATTGATGCAGATATGTAACAAGCTTAGTAATCTCAGAACTAGGTTATGAAATAATTTCTATGGATACTGAAATCCTGAGAATGCAGTTTGATCATAAAATATGATACCTTTTGTCACTGTGTCGTAACACGCTTTTTTAGAGAAGCCGACTGCACTCCTAGTAACTCGTCCTTGGGTAAATTGGATTCTCTAAGTGATGTTAATGATCCTAAGCCTTTTCTATCTATTGGTATACGAATTCCTACCCTTTAAAGAGGGAATAAAGTGAATAGAATGGGTAAGTCTTTGGGGAAAACTTTCTCCCGCCTTTAGGGTAGACAGCGAACATGTTTGCTTGCTAAAAACCTGCTAAGAGAAATCATATAACTTTTTCATTTAGAGAAGCATACGAGCAAGCTTTTTCAAAGGAAATACGTAGTTTGTTTAAAGTTTAGTTAAAAGGTTAACTTAAAATGAAGTAAATGGTAAGGCAATTTTAAAATTTAATTACATTGATGTTATGGCAACAAAAATGAAATTGCAAACACAACAAAATAAGTGCATGATTAAAGCCGATGAAGTTACCTTTTTCATTCCCCACTCTATGTTCTATTTGCTTCATCAATATTTATCTGCTGCGATGGTAAGGTATGGCTTGGCCAAGAAAAATATGAATTCTCTGTTTGCTTAAAGTTGCTTTTAAAAGTATGATCATAAAACGTTCTGTATAGCCATAAGAGATGACTTTCAGTATTTTGACTAGTTGTTGGCTGTTATTTGTTTAAAAGAATATATATACGGATAAAATGTATTCAAAAGCTGAAAGTTGCTTTCACCAAAAGTACAACAACGAAAACAAAAGTCGACAATCTATGATAATTAAATGCGGTGAATGAATTGCTGGCGGGTAGTGATGTTGGCGGTACTGGTTCATGGTTGGGTTAGTGAAGCACAAGTTCTGTCAGTAATCCAAAAAAATCCCAAAGAATTCCAAAAGAATATCACGACATGCTGCACTAGGTGTATTTATGCAGAACTTTATCGAAGCAAATGTGCATATGAGTGGGACAAGTGCTTCTGTGACTGTCCGGACAGCATGAAATATATGCAAACGTCCAGATAGAACCATTACGTCTTGCACATTTGACAAAATGAACAGAATGTTTCAGATCTTGGCCAAAGAGCATCGACTGACAGTTCGAATATTGGCGGGGACTACAGGAGTGTCGTATCGGACTGTTTATGCGACTGTAAATGATAAGCTGATTAAATGTGAACTGTGTGCACAGTTAGTGCCTCACTACTTGATTCCTCATCAGAAATAACACAGGATGGAGGTATGCGGAGAGCTTTATCGACAAGGTGGATATTGACTCCCACTTCTCCTGAAGAGTCGGTGAGTCGTGATGTCTGAAGTAAAACCCAGAATCGAAGAGGCAAAGTATGGAGTGGCGCAGTCCACGGTCAACGAAATCCAAAAAGAGGAGAGAGAAGTCGTCTATCAGGACAATGCTGATTATTGCTTTTGATGGTGGAGGGAAAATTCATGAAGAATGCCTGGTAGAAGGCACGACATTGAAGGCAGCCACCTACGTGAAGCTCCTGAAGAGGACCTACACGCTCGAATCAATAGCGAATATCGATCCTAGCGTCTGCTACACAATAATGTAAGCTCCCCAGACGGTGCTATATTTCCTGGCATGTAAGCTAGTTGTTATTCTCATCAGCCTCCTATTCATAGAATGTGGGCTTTGCCGATTATTTCCGTTTCCTTCGCTTGAAGAAACGTCGGAAAGACAACTGTTTTCGAACATTGCCGACATCCAACGCAATATGAATGCTGAACTCAGAGGCATTGGTCCAAAGTATGCGAGACCTCTACATGCGTTCTATGAATTACATAACCATAAGACTCGTATAATTCGAAGGAAGTTGTATTCTTTACTACATGAACCGCCTTTCCTGCAAATAAATTAGGAAATAAATCATTCGCCGTGTTTATTGATCTCAGGTTGTATATGGTACATACGGAAGTTCTAAGCTTTATTACATAATGCTGCCTTTTAAGTTACACCTTTAAATTTAACTTCTAAATTAACTTTTTAACACTTTGAAGAAGGTCTTATGGATTTCATCGCGCACGTTTCGTGTCCTGGTATAGAAGAAATTGTTAGCACTTCAGTGACAGGAAATATTTATTGTTAATTTTCTGCATAAGCAAACAATTGCAAAAACGACTGTCATACACATTAAATAATTAAAGATTTCCTTTATTAAATAAGCGCAAACGTCTCCCCGTGGAGTAATTTATGATGAACTGTTATCATGGCAAGTGTTTATTTCTCTCTGTTTGCATTTTTTGAAAGATTGTTTCAAATACAAGGGTGTTTATAAAGTCCCAGATCCATTTTGATGTTTAATAACTCATAAAATAATGAAGATATAAATAAACTTATGGCATTTATTGATGAAATAACATATATTTTCCTTTTCAAGTTTGAATATCTTTACTTTTGTAAATATCGTCTGCGCGTGTGGTTAATGTCAGATAATTTCATTTTCGAGTCTAAATATCTGTACTTCTCTGTAATGTTCTCCGACGAAGCATCTTTTCATCTTTCTGGCATTGTTAATGGCCATAATTTGCGCATATGGGGCTCTGAAAACCCCCCATGAATACCGTGAGGCACAAAGGGATTCCCCAAAGGTTAATGTGTGGTGTGGACTAATGCACGACCGAGTCATTGGGCCTTTCTTTTTAACAGAAAAGACGGTCTCATCAGTCGTATACTTAGACATGTTGGAAAACTTCGTATTTCCACAACTAGAAGAGCTTCAGCCACATGTCGGTTTGAACAAGATGGTGCACCACTTCATTGGGGTACCATTGTTCCTAGTTCTTTGAATGACCATTTTACAGGAAGACGGATTAGGCGAGGAGATCCAATTCCTTGGCCACCCAGATCACCTTATATAACGCCGCTGGACTTTGGGGATTTGTAAAGACACCGTTTACAGGAGGAGAGTGTCGAACATTGATGACCTAAAAGCCAGAATTACAACCACAATAGCCTCTGTGGATGCCGACATGCTTGCCAGTACCTCGTGTGAAATTGAATATCGACTTGATATTCTCCGTGCGACGAAGGGGGCACACGTGGAAGTTCATTGACAAGGGTGATGAAACGTTTTGAGTCTATCTATCCATTTATGTTATTAATTTTAATCTATCTTTATTAGTTTATGAGGTATTAAACATCAAAATGGGTCCGGAACTTTATAAACACCCTGTATTTTATGTTCTGCGTCTAATATTTTACGTGATTAATTCTTAAATTAGTAACTATACGGTAATTGTTTAGGTGAAAACTGTTTCAAACGTTAAACTGAGATTGGAATGAGAAGATAAAACTGTAATTATTTTAAAGTGAATTTCTACACTGTTTAATAAGTTTCATATTTTACAATTCTTGGAAAATTTCACATGTAAAGTTTACTTGGAAGTCCTTAGATTGCAGTTTGATGTTTTTAATTCCTTTCCCCTTCTTTTATTGTTTTATCTTTCGATGTAAGAGTACGCTTATTACAAGAATCAGTTTAGTAAACATAATATAACATAGTGCACATATAAAAGCAAGTAACATAATTTAATAAGCACTTCAAAGTGGCAAAGTGGTTAAAAATAAAATTGTATGAAGTTAGATGTTAATTCTTTAATGAGAATTTTATAGTGAGCGCCGTGTAAAAATAATTAGGGTAACAGAAGTATGTTAATCTTTTTTTGTATTGACACTAATTATACATATATATATATATATAT
>KK117590.1:0-31952 GCA_000611955.2 Stegodyphus mimosarum | reverse complement strand
AGAACGAAATTGGAGTTTTTTATACATAGGTAATATTGAATTTTGTCCTTGTTAATTGCGAAGCCGATTTCGTTGTTTTAAATTACTTTTAATTATATGCATAATTTTTTTCTAAAATATGCATTCTATAATAAAATATGCATTTAAAGATCTATTATGATCCGTAAATTTTTATAAATATTTTAAAAAGTGTTAAAAATTACATTTTACTTCAGTGAGAAGATTCAGAAATAGAATGAATGTTTGGAAACCATTTCATCTCAGAGTGATCGTTAGTAGTAAATGCCAAGAAAACCCTTTTCTAGAAATACAATCGCGTGTAAGATTAAGAGAATTTGCACACTATATCAAATTTCGGTAAAATTAAATGAGATATTTAAACGAAATTTGGTATGATTATACATTTATAACAGAAAGTGAGATACACTATTCAAAGGTCATTTAATGTACGCATGATTATAAATAAAGCTCCTACCGCAGGGATGTTCAAAATCCTCGTTTTGATATCGAACTGAAAATGAGTTTAATATGGGGCATGAGCCCCATTCACAGCCAGCGTAATGGCATGCACGATAGGAGGTAGTTGGGGAGTCCATGTGGTAGTCAACCCTGCTTCTGCAGCAAGCCTGTTTACAACTCTTGGATTGTTCCCGGAGGGAGATGTTGAGAGGAAATTGCCCTTCCAAGAGCGTTCGACATATGCTTTTGGTAGTTGAGGTCAGGAGATGTGCCTGACCAATCCATGCGGCTAATATCCTTCCAAATAATCGTTGGCCAACTGAGCTCCATGTGGACGAGCGTTAGTGTTCATTAACATGAATCCAGAGTTCACTGATTCCCTGAAAATTCGAACATAGGGCACTAAGATCTTTGCTGTATCTCATAGCAATCAGGGAGCCTTTGTCAAACACGTACAGGGTGTTCGTCCTTCCAACATAACGATTGCCCAAACCATTACACCTCCCCCACATTAAATGAGCCTTTTCCCCGATAAGGGAGGTTTGTTTGTTTGGGGTGAGCAGCCTACCCACCTGACTACAAGTGGCCCTATGTCTTGGTTAGACTCTCCCAGTTATAAACATAAACAGAGAACACACACTAAAGTAGAATTCTCACAGCTGATCGATTCTTATTGATATAATTCTTAACCTTTCTTGATAGACTTCTCGTTTTGTTAGAACCGGATAAAATATATTCTGCGTTAAAAATGTCATTTATGATACACGCTTTCCTTATATCCTTTAAAAATGGGCAGGTCTCCGCGAGTTGCTTAGCATTTCCAATTTCATTGCAGCTGCCGACGAGGTCTGAGTTTTGAAGATTAAATCTTTTAAATTATGGAGAAAATTGGTCATGACCCATTAAAACTCAACCTAAATCTGCGTCACTGTATGTTTATTCTTTTTTTTTATTATTACTAGTCTCATATATTTTTTACTTTTATCACACATTTTCTACTTTTCTTTATATGATCAGTCGATATACTGCTTCATTAAGAGTCATGGCCCACCTTTCTGACCCCTGCATGTTCCAGGCTCTATCCAAATACAGGTATGCTGAAAGTCAGTGTCCAGCTTAAATCTCGAGTCATCTGTAAGTAACACTGTGCTCCACTGAAGTATGGTCTATAGCACATGTGGTCTGCATCATGCTAAAACGCTTTTGTACTGCAGTTAGCGGGACGCAAGCAGCAGCATACAGCTCTGTCTTATAAAGCTTTCAAGCAGTTAAAACCCGTGAACCTTGGGTTCCAATAGCAGCACACAACTCACGTGAGAGGCGTTAATCTGTAGTAGTTCTGTGTCGTCGCCGCCCTGAATATACTTAATAAATATCCTCATTTTTCCGCTTTGGATCTTGTTCGATTTAGTATATGTCTTCTCGATATGGATCCAGTATCCTGAAAATGTTTTCACAAAATACGGACGACACTAGGTGTTACACTGAGCTCTGGAGCCACCTGGGCTTGTGATTGATGTATTGCCATTTTATCAACAATTCTACATCATATTCCACCATCCAGATGTTCGTAGCTAGTACTCATTTTACTGATACCTTATAAAATTTACTCAATTCTTGCAAGAAAGACGACAAATGTCTCGAATGATTACCAGCACAGAAATCGGCGGAAACCCTAGTGTGCTTTTATATTCTTTCCACGTTTTCAATTTCGCAGACACGCCAAATAGGCGTTTATGTTTTTGAAACTGAATATTTGTATAATTCTTCAAAATAAGCATAATGGAAATTCTTTAAGTTTGCACCTTTGATCTCGTTTCAGGAGTTAACATTTGAAATAGGATCTAACGATTTGAAGTTGAATAATATTGTAAATTTATGTGAAAATATATCTTTGTTTTATGTATTATGCAGTAGATCTTGTTCGATTGACGTTTGAATTACAACGATATCTCGAACCTGAGATATGAGCAGAAAACCTCTCACACGCGTTAACAATAGTTTGACATTTGGTGATTTGTCGCATAGATGACATTTGTAATTTCTCGCCAACTTAGAGTGATTGTGGAAGTTTCCGAAAGGCATACCATCGAAGTTTTTCCAGATGTGTTTCACGAAGCTTTCAAAAGAACTTGGGCAAACGTATATCTATCGGCTATAATGGACGATTCAGTTGTTCAACCAATGCCATACAGTTGTATTAAGCTCCTGATCATGGTTAGTGCTGTGAGTGATTTTGTGATCTGCGGTATTCCCCAAAGGCTATGGAGAATTTTCTTTGTATATCTGTTCCTTTCTTTGAGGTGTTAAAAGCTGTTTAGCTCGCTATAGGTTTGCTATTTATTTCAGTAAAGTAATTTTTTATTTTAAGTTTTCTTATGTTCATTTTGCATAGTTATTAGAGAGCGAAATTTCTATAAACTCGTACCACGTAACAGTATGAATTACCATTTATCATATTTCTTGAGAAAAAATAAGTTGCACACCCCCAATTTAGTGCACTTTTGTTTTTAAACGGGTCACATTAATGATTTTGGTTTTTTAATATCTCCAAACAAAATGTATCAGTTTTAAGTATTTAGGAAATTAAAAAAGCAGTTATAATTTGAAGTCACAAAGGTGAATAAAAATCCAGAAGATAATATAAAAGTACTGACATTTTTGGATAAAGCATTTTAATTTACTTTAAACATTCGGTTCATTCTCAGTTATTACCATTAACGTCTTAAAAAATTCATTAAGAGTTAATAAGCTGCCTATCGTCCATCCACCATTTTCAGACTCAAATTTGGAAAATGTCCAGGAAAGTTTCATTTCAATTTTAGAAGATAATAAATATTTATATGGTTTCCCTTAACTTGCAAATGCTGACATTTTTTCTTTAATTATTTACAAGACTCATGTTCACAATTTGTGTGTGTGTGTGTGTGCGGTTTTAAGTTACTAATATACCATGTAGCGTTTATAATACAAGAAATTGCAACATAATCTTACCAAAAAATGAAACAGAATAGATACATTTCGAGGAAACTGTCTACCCGTTTTTGCAGGCGGATGTTTCTTCGCTCATACGCAGAAGCATCATGGGAATTATAAGGTATTTCCCCGATTTCTTAGCATGACTTCGTGGCGTAGTGGTCAGCCCACTTGGCGCGTATTCGAGAGGTCCGTAGTTCGAGTCCCGGCGACAGCATTACTCATTTTTCATCTCTCCAGTTTAAAAAAAATACCTAATGTCTTTGCAGTGGCACCTGAACTAAAAGGTTGGTGGATGAGGATTCTCCACCACCAAGATATAGCGATTATCCCCAGTCGCTCTTTAGAAGGGCGAGTATATAAGGTATTTCTCCTGCCTTCTTAGCATGCATTCGTGGTATAGTGGTCAACACACTCGGCGCGTATTCGAGAGGTCCATATTTCGAGTCCTGGCGATGGCATTGCTCATTTTTCCTTTCTCCTGCTTTAAAAAATACTTAATGTCTCTACAGAATAAGCATGATAGACATTACTTTGGAAGAGATAATCAAGTTGAATATTCATAACAATATTGACACTATCGATAATAGTCCTGGATATATCGATTAACAATAAATACGTCCTCTAATTCCAGAAAGGAAAATATAAATCAAATCATTAATAAACTGCCCCGGGAAAGTTGTTAGAGACGCTGACTGCAGTATCGAAGGGCCCGGGTTTGAATCCCGCAGAAAGTATGAATGTAAATTGTCTGTATCTTCAAAGCAGGCAAGGGTGGACCAGCTGTTAGGTGCCCTCCACCGCTTCCGGTCTTAGTAGTGGTCAGCGCCTATAATGGCTGCTGCCCGCGACTGAAAACAAAATCTAGTAATAAACTATGCTAACTGCATTATTTGTTTAATCTTCGAACTGAATATATCGAACAACTGAAACATGTATTAATTTAGAAGTCAAACAACAAAAATCAGGGTCATATTAGAAAATTTCACAGGACTTGTTTCGATGGTTTTACCAAACCATCACCTTCAGCTACCAAAGAGCAAATGAACGAGATAAGATGTAGTAATTAGATAAGATAAGAATAAGAGTGGCTGCACTGGAGTTAAGCTACTGGCGCGATTTATTGATGAAACGAGAACTAAAACACAATTTCCTTAAACGCTGAAGTCAAAGATGGATTGGAATTAGGACCATTAGCTAAAACAGAAAGAAATTTTTTAATGTGAAACGCCTCTAGAAAATCCATTCACCAATGGAAGATGTTTTTTGAATAATTTTGGCTACAGAAAAATTGAAAGTGTGATTTTCGGACCAACAATGCTGGGCAACAGAGGACTTCTGTGTTTCCTTTTTCTAACATATGCCTCATATTCCTTAACGCGAAATTTTAAGGCTTTTTTGTCTGACCAATGTAAATTAAACCACACTGGCAAAGAATTTTTGTTGTGTAACTTCTAAATTAACACTTGTTAAGCGTGTTATTTTATCTTAATTAACTGAAACAAATGTTTATAAGAATTTAGCTTTTTTATCGAGCAACTTACTGAGCATAAAAGTACTCTCGAAATTTTAGTCTCGAAGGCTCGTCAAGAAGTTTAAATAAAGCTAGAAATCGTCTTATGTAATGAAAATAAGAATTTCAACTTTCAGAAATAAAATGGAGAGGCCAACATAAGTATAAAAACGGAAATGTAAAGAAGTAAAGAAAATTTTGCTGCGATATATTTCATAACTTGACAAAAAATATTCAGTACTGTGACAGGAGTGACTCACCGAAACATAAAGAAAACCATTATTCACTGAACCTTTCCTCGCTGGAATTACTTTTCGTCATATTCCCTTCTAGAAGCGTTGATTGATGAAAAACAAGTCTGAAGTCACGGTGTGTGGAAATTTACAGTTTGATAAATGTCATTTTCTTAAAATATCTAGATGTTTTACGACTTATTGTGAAAAATACCTTATATAAAACTAACAGTTGATAAGCTTAAATTCGAAGTTTAGCAAACTCTAAATAGACCTTCTTTTATTGCAGCATTCTTTACACTCACGAACATTTTAAAAAATTACTTAAAGTTTTAATACGTAAAAATAAGATACTTATTTGCGAAAAGGAGGGCTTTTTGTAAATTGTAATACATGCTAGCTATAAAAATGCAAATAATAATTCATCTTTAAACTTGGCTGAGGAAAGGCGTTATAAAAAGTACTTTTGCTTTACTTTTATAGAGAGATTTTTCTCTCTGTTAGGTCATTATCTGCCCGCAAAGATTTAACTTAAGAGGCAAAACTCTTTCTGTGAAAAGAAAAGCGCCTTCACCTATCTCATAAATGTGTGGAGTAGCCTGCATATTTGCAAAATTTATTCCGTTTATTTGAAATTAATATACAAAAGGAAGCTAATATGGTAGAATATGAAATATCCGAAATATTTACAACTATACAATAATGATGGATATTTTTAATTCCTTAGGACAAATATATACTTGTCGTAACGTAGCAAAGTGATATTAGTCTTAGTCCAAATGGGCAATTTGCGCAGAAAGGCTATTAATTTCATTTTGGCATTTTACGTTGGTTCATTATAAACGGCGTTTAACTTTTCACATTGTTGCCACCAATATTAGAGTCCTGCATTATATTTAAAGAAATTAAATAATGAGGAAACTGCATGAATGCACGGATGTTTCTCGCAATGTGAAAAAACAACGGTACCTAGAGACATCAAATTCAGAATAATGTAGTTCTCCACTCGAATACGGGCATATGGAAGCCTAAATTTGGAACTTGGAATTTGTTTTATTATCTATTTCATATTTTGTAACACTTTACCAAATTTTTGATTAGCAAACTAACGATTTCAAACAGAGGCATAGCAACACTGTAGGAAAAAAAATTATCTCCAGCGCGCGAGACTCTTTATCGGAAATTCTAAAGATAGGCCGTTTTTAAATACGTTGTAACACTGCTGTCCAAAACAAGGACATTTGCTGATGATATCCAAAACTAATTTCAGTGAATTGAAAAAACGTTGGTTTTAAGTCTTATATCAGAATGTTTTTCTGTTTCAACAGTTTCGAACAAAGCAAAATGGAGTTAAACTGTATTAGCAACTGATTCTCCTTCCAGTGCCCAAAATTTTATAACGGAAGACAAAATGCATTTTTGCTTGATTTTAACCTGATTTCCAGTACTAAGAATATCAGAATATCATTCAACATTCACTAGCTATGCCCGCGTGCACTTCATGATAAAGCCAAAGAAGAAATTCGTGAAACATTTGTAGCACAGGCCATCATAGATAAAGCTAATTTTTTATGGAACCACAAAAGTTCCATATATAGAAATCATTATATTAAGTGCGTTTAGATTCATTTCATCAAACAACATCAAAATGGGGATGTGTTGTTAACTACCAATCACTCTACGAAATGGCTTGATAATCATTTGAGCAATCAGAAAATTGATTTTTATCTAAATTAAATAATAGTCTCAAAAACTCCGAATGAGAAGCATCAATATATTACGTTTAATACAACACTACTTAAATTAATTAATATTTCATTTTAAGTCATATTCGATTAATGTTGCGTCTGTAACTTATTTGTTTGTTGTTGTCGGCGGTGTCGTGTACACGGGAACCCAAAATTAACCGCAAAGGATCATGTGTAGACAAGAAGTAGCCAGTTATGTTAGAGATATTCCCAGAAAAGAGCCGATCGGGATCGAAAGGGAAAAGTCTAAGAGGAAAATCAAGGACCTTATAATTTCAGGACAGTAAAAAATAAAAATAGGACATAATGCCACATAGTTAGAGTTACTGCAGGCATAGTAGGATCTTATGCCATCTCTTTTTCTCTTCACACTCAGAAAGTGCTAAGAAGTGCCAAGTGAAGACTTAAAATTTTACTTTTTTGAATTCTGATTATTCCTTTTTCCACATTATCTGCCCAGTTTATTTGGTTTCAGTGACTTATTTGACTGTATTGTCAGGCCCAGAACGTTTGATAGTATCACCAGGCGCAGAACATTTGGTTCATTATCAGTAGTACATACAAAACCCTATTTAATAAACGCATTGGCAAACGTATGAACTCGTTTTTACTTCTTTTATGTCTCGATTCTATAAACGTATTTGATTGGCGTCAGAAGTTAAAGCAGCCGCATTCGAAGCTCTCTTCTTGGCATTTACTCCTTCACTGTCTGCTTTTTCAATTATTCTATCAGTTTTTAATCACTTATTCATTTAAGAACGATAAAATTTGTAACTTTGAAAGTATTCCGTTTAGCACAAATACCAAGTTAAATGCCTAATTTTACACCAAAGTAAGAATTAAACTCACAAATGTGCCGTGTTGACGCTAAGTATAATCTGTTCTCTCATCACCTGTTTACGCGCACATTCTCTAAAAACCAAAGTTTGTCTATCAGAACTACTCTCGCCATTGTGTCTAGCTAGTACTACTTGGTGGTAGTCGCTGTAGCAGCTAGTATATTTCAGTAAGGGGAGACAAGTGAATGTTTTACTGTTATTTTTCATAATGTCTAGTACTAGTTGCTTTCGATCACTATAGCAACAGGACTAGTACATTTTATGTGGATTAAATCAAGTGAATGTTTTATTGTTATTTTGGTTTTAGCGAGCAAGAGAAAGTGCGCCATTAAGTGCGCCAAGATGGCAAACTGCAAAAGAATTTTTCAAGAAGCTCTTACGAAATATTTGTTGGAGCTACGTTTTTCTACGGCAGCAGATAGCTGCGGATTATCTTTCGAGAGCTGTTCTTGACAACACTTTGTCCGAGACAGCACACGATGTCGTCCGAGGCATATCCGGACCAGATTAGATTTTAAAATTAAATTTTAAAACTAGATTTTAAAGATGGCAAACTGCAAAGCAATTTTTCAAGACATCTTGCGAAAAACTTGTTAGGAGTCGTTGCTAGGACAACAGGTAGCTACATACTATCTGTTACCGTTGACTACATGTTACCGAGAGTTGATTTTGTGATAGACAGAAATTACACGATGTTTTTGACGCACATCCGAACTAAACTAGAATTTAAAACAACTATTTCAAAGAAATGGAATAAATCTCTCTAGAAATTAATAACATTTCACATTTTAGAGACCAAAATATTTTCTCAGAAAATTTGTCAGTGATGTACTTGTATTCAATTAAATTTACCTACATTTTTTTTCATCCACCTTGTGACCCCAGTGTAATTGTTCGCGACTCTACTAGCAGTTGCGACCTATAAATTCAATAACACTGACCTAGGGTATTTAAGTACTAGAATAACGCAGAAAAAAATGCATAAGGTAAAAGGCTGGATTGGTTTGGATTGGATTTACTAGATGATGACAAAACGCACGCAGGCTGTCTTCCTAAAGGGAACGATGTTTTCGTGCAGGAGCTTTAAGAAAAACAGATGTATTCAAGTTTGACAAAAGGAAACCAAGTAACATTCCCATGTAGCCAACTTGTCCGCAGAGATTTTAGACCCGGATTGAACAACCAGTGTTCAGAGTTATTTACCGATAGATTAAACTTACCTTTGCATGTTATCCTACAAAACAGTAACTGCTGCAAAATTAAAATGAATTAAATTTTAGTTTTAAAGCAGGGTTTATGTCCTTAGATTTTGCAATTTTTAAGCACTATTTGAAAATCTCTGATTTTGAATGAGAATTATAAATATATCGGTCTATTGCATCTAATTTGCTTTGTTACAGCAACTGAGCATCGGTTTCGTTTAGTGCTCTCTAAAAAATCTGACTGTAAATTATTTGCGAATTTACAGTTGAGGGAATTTTATTGATTGCTTCATTTTAATAAACGCCAATGTAATATTTGAAAAAAAATTCACGGTTGGTACTACTACATGCTTTTATACAAGTGTCATGTAATAAAAGCCTTAAATGCGAACACCAAACACAGGGAATAATTGCAATCGATCGAAAGAACAATAAATTATTCATTTTAATTTTATTATAGTTACGTCCTTCCAAATATCTGTACAACGTGTCCTTAAAAATTGTTAAATTTCGTATTATTTCAGAATGAATAATGATTTTAGAGTCAAGGTGTATGAATCTTGAATTAGGTAAAGCATTATTCTGTTTATCATACCAATTTTTAAAAGGCCCGCCAGAGGCCAAGCGTAAAGCCGCTGTAGAGTGTTAGTTCGGTTTGGAATCCCGAGAACGGGATGACTCCATTGGCGTTTTCGTGATTTTTCCCTTCTATAACATGTATACGAGCAAGTTTCCCTTAAACGTTCCTCCACGAAGGCATCCCTACTCTTGGTAGATACTCCTCTTTGCTGTGACATAAAACCAAAAAAAATTTTTTTGCGAAGTTCCCAAACACTCCAGTTTATTAATCTATGTAACGTAACTCGTCTTCCTGTTCATTATACGAAAGACACCCTTCCCTGATTATGTCATTCTGAATTTACATTTTTAATTTGCCATTGCGTTACTTATTATTAACTGAAATAATACATCGAAAAACAAATGTTGAATATACTAAAGCAACAAAATTTGAGGGACTAGTTTTAAAAATGAAATTCCGGAGAAGGTTCTATTTGACCTTTGAAACTAACACTATAAATCTGTGCGACTTAAGGCATTTTTTACTGCTTTAACATATTAAACAACTGCATTACTTTTGAGAAAAATCTTTCAGTTTCTCAACTTTAGTTTTCTAATCTTTAGTTTCCAAAATCTATGCGCTTTTAAACTTGTAATAAATGCTTCTAGATCCCCATACGCCTTACCAACTCTTTATCCCATACACAATCTAATCAGTATACCTTCTAGCTATCAGGTCGTATTATAAAAAAATTAATTTAGTTGTTTTTCCCCCGTCGGTTAAAGTGATACTTTTTCTTGGAATTCCTTCATATTGGTATCCTGTTTTCCGCTGTTTTAACTAAAGTATTCAGAACCTAGCAAATGTATTAAAAACACAAGATCAAAATTTTATTGGAACATTCCACAGATAACTGCTCTGATTCGTTTGGGCATCGAGTCTACATGCTTCTGGAGGGCAGTTACGTCCAGGGAATAAGATGCATTGGCTATGCTGTATTTTAGATATTGTAAATTAGATGGAAGAGGAGAGTGCTGTCAAATGCGTCTTTCCACCATATCCCATACGTTTTCTATGGGGTGGCCAGGGAAAGTGTTGGAAGTCAGGCTGATGTTCAGTGAACCAATTTTGAACACTTCTGGCACGATTATAGTTGCATTATCGTCCGTGAATTATCCGTCACCATCAGGGTAAAAATGCAATATTTGCAGGGTGCACTTGATCAGCCATCTCATGGCTATTTGTCCAACCTCGGGGAACACCAAGGCACCACTTCCATGCCAGCAGAACATGCCGCATATTATGATACTCCCACCAGAACCTTGCACCGTGCGAGTGGGGCAAGATGGATTAATGGAATTCTGGCCAAATTCGACGTCTTCAACCAGTGTAAAATAAGGTGTAACATCTGACATCAGATAACATCGATTGATCTGACCACATTACCCGTTTCCAATCCTCATATGTTCAATATCTTCTTTCCTGACGTCACTACAAACAAATTCTTGCATGTCGGCCAGAAATGAGTGTTTGTTTTCTCACGGGCACCCGACAATGCATTAATATCTTCTGCAATTCTCTGCGCATTGTTCAAGCTGACACCTGTTGGGAAAAGCCTTAGTTTACGATCTGTGTCAGTTGAAGCATAGTAGAGTCCCTGCTCTGCCGTACAATTCGTCGGAGACGACGCCGATCACTCTCTTAGAAGACTGTGTTCGAACCGTAGTTAGATATACGAAGTTATAGAAGGAATATGATCTTTGATTCCAACTTTTGAAAATCTTTGATATGGCTGCTTTTAAGAACCGAGTGAGATCTGCTGTCTTCGAAAGCGAGGCTGTTGCTAAACGGGCACCAACAATAATCCCTTTTCCAAATGGCGAAAGATCTGCCGTTTTTGACATTTTACTTCATTCACTTGGAAAAGCACTCTTAGACACCACTTATGCTAGCATTCTAACCATGTGTAACCCACATCATAGCAAAAAATTGAATACTTCATTCCTAGCACACATTCAAATGAAAATCTCAAAGGTTTCTAATTCATTGGCCAGTGGGTATATAAGAAACAGGCTGCTGCAAAGTAGCAGAATTTAATAGTAATTTCAATAACTTCTTCTGTTCCTTATGTTGAAATTTGTCAACTCGGTTTTTAAATTGAAAATCTGGCGCGGCAAAACTGATTTATTTCTTTTCTAAATGTTTAAAGTTTAGCATAATTTCTAACAAATTCTTTCTGCGTTTTTTAAAAGTTAAAAAAATAAGAAGTTTTTCAATTTTTCAATCAAATGAAAAAGGAAACGGAAGTCTGTTTTATCTATCAAATAAGGAATTACCTGTAGAATGTAAAGATATATTAAAAATATACGTTTTAGCTAAATTACTTGAGACTTTACATTTTATCGAAAAAGAATTAGAATATTATAAATAAACTGAGAATTTATATTTTAATATTTGTGTAGAATATTATAAATAAACTGAGAATTTATATTTTAATATTTGTGTATGAAACAGTCACGAAGAAGTATAATAAATTGCACACTATTTAAGAAATTATGGGTGTAAGCAAATTGGGATGGTAGGTGCTATAAAACAACTAAACCATTTACATATAAACAAATATTAAATTCTTTAGATTAAATTTTGATTACATAAGATAATTACAAAAGTAAATTCAGCTATTATCTTAAGCTTATTGTAAACTTTAAACGCTATATTTAGTTTTATCTTTTATACGTTATAAATTCTTAAAGTAATCTAACATTTTCCAGATTAAATGTTGAATTAGATGAAACAAATTTAAAGATAATCTATTTAACTCTTATTGTGCTCGCATAATACATCATTTTAATCAATTATTAAGGTGTTGTGTTATCGATGTTTGAGTGAAATTTTGAAAGATTTAATTTTGCATATTAGAAATTTGATTCTATTAAGGTGTCTGCACAGTACCCAGTAGGTTATTCTTATACGTGAATTAAAATATAGTTCCCTCTACTCATTCAGCAGAATTAGAAGTACTAAAACAGAAGGAACTCGTGTTCTCTCAACTCAGCTTGAAAACGTCACCTTTGTTTCTCTGGAAGTATCCTTACTAAAGCCAGTAAGAGAGAAATCACACGGGGTGGTCATTCTAACCGAGCTTCTATGTTCTGTTCAGTGCTCGAGGATATATTGTTCTAAGCAATTCCGGACATCCCAAACGCCCTACCTTGCATGAAATGGCTATCTGAAATATCCTTCTTTGCTCATATGTTAGAGAGTTTGTCTCCACATCGCATAATATGCAAGTTGCCTTCTGTTCTCATGAAGCTATTTTTGGCTGTTTGCCATGTTCTATGAGATACTTAGCTTCATGTATCAGTTTTTACAAACGTTCAGAAATGCCTTTTATATTCGGGGGAAAACCTTAAATTTCGCATTGTTCTTGAGCGCCATGAAGATGTATGCTTCTTGCGAACGCATTGTTTTGCAGGAGAGTATTTTGGCATAGAAGAAATGTATAATCTGCTTCACATTGGTTGAAATTATAAACATTTTTCACAAGTTCTTCCATGAATGCATCTCCAATAATTTTGTGTAGGTATTATACTACTGGACAATATTTCTTCACAAGGAGAGTGTATAACGTTGATTTCGATTAATTTAAATTATAAAAATTTCAGCCCCCGGTCTTACAGGAATACATCGAGGTGAGAATATGACGTTTAGTTAATAACGATATGTATAAGAGATATATTAAATCACATAAGGTATTTTCTCCCTTCTTTCTGAATGTCTTCGTAGTGTAACTGGAAGCATAACGTGTATTCGGGAGGACTGGGTTCGAATTCCGGCGAGGGCATTATAGATTTCTTGACTTTCATGGCATCGAAAAATTCTGAAATTCTACATGATCATACAGCATATTTTTATAAATCATTAATATCAACTACCAAATTGTCAATATAAATGCAGAGTTATTAAAATAAAAACATTGCTAAGAATTTCTAACGTTTCTTTAATTAATTTAATCATTTTCCCGTTCCCATCATTAAATTCTGTGATTAATTTCTACAGTTTCAAATAGTAAAAAAATATCGGAAGCTTACAAAAAGGTCGACAAGCGGCCAAGGGGGAAAGTCGTTGAACACTGGTAGTTCGGTCCGAGATTCGAATCCCGCGAACGGGCTGGCTGCCATACGCCTTTTCGTAGTTTTCTCCATGTGTAAGGTGTATACGACACAGTTTCCCTTAGGAAAGTCCTCCAAGAAGGAATCCTTCTCCTTAGGCAAAAAGCCCTCGAGGCTATGCCGTAATCACATAAGCCCAAGCGAAAGCTTGTAACAAATCAATATACAGGTTTTCAAAAGTTTTTTAGCCCAAAGGGCGTTAGCCCAAAAGGGCTATTAATTTCGTTTTGGCATTTTGCGTCGATTCACTTTTCAGACTGTTGCCACCAAACATTACAGCCCTGTATTATATTTAAAGAAATTAAATAACGAAGAATCTGCATGAATGTAGGTATGTTTCTCGCATTGTGATAAAACAACGGTATCTAGAGCCATCAAATTTTGAATAACGTACGTTTCCACCTGAATATGGGCATTTAGAAGCCTTGATTTGGAACTTGAAATTTGTTTTCCATCTATCTCATATTTTGCAGACATTAAAGAATGTTTGATTAAAAAACTCGACGATTAGAAAATTCTAAAGATATGCTCATTTAAAAATTATTTTTGAATAATGCTGTGGAATTGTATGGTTTAAGTGCGAGGAACATGATATTCAATAAATAAAGATAACACACAAGACGTTAAAAAAAAGTGCCCTTTTGGGCGTAATGTAAAATCTGAAATCTTTCAGATTTTTTTTTTCCTTTGCTTAGCAATCTTGTGAGTGAATGACAGAATCTTCACCCCATTTTTTTATCAGAGAAGCGGATAAACATACTTCGTTCACTACCGTGAGAGAAATATTTTGATAAAGTTGATATAAACTTGAACAAAGCAATCTTCTTCGATAAATCTTTGATTATTTTAAGCTAACTATGACAATGATCTTCTTCATTTGTTAATTATTAAATAGTTTGCAATTATTTTATGTAAAACTATATGCAGTGACTGAAAGTATGAATAATGAATTTTACATTGAAACAATTATCATTTATTATAACTATTACATGTATATTATTCTTACATAAAATATCAATCAGTCTAGTTGTATCGCAGAAGCTATAATTTATTACAACAATAAATTCTTAGGAAACTGTTTACATCAAAAATCATTTTTCATAATTATTTGTGCCGTTTCGTAAAGTTTAATTCATTTTCATACGGTTACTTTCTTATAACTAGGAGACGTAATTTAAAATTTTCATTTAACTTCTCTCCCTTTAAATTTTGATACCCAGACGCATGAATTATTCATGTATGTCGAACTCATAATTCAGCCAATCATCTTTTCCATAAATATTGAATGAGAAATTAACACTCTGTAAAAAAATGACGGACGTCCCTTTTACTTGATGAACAATTTGAAATTCAAGTTCAAAGTAATGAATGCAGTAATTACTTATATATTTTCTCTCAAAATTTTTGGAACTCGTCATTTTAGAAGTAAAATATGATGATGTCCATAATCGCAAATTTTAACTACTACAGAAGAAAGTGTAAAGTGTTTACTGCTTAGCTGCTCAAAGTGAAATGTATCCATAGTTAATTTTCATTTTGAAATTTTTTATTTAAATCATAGTTTTGACATTTTATATCATGAAAACTATATACAATTAACATAGTATTTTCTCTCTTAAATATATATATAGATATTGTGGCGATAGATTATGTTATTTCTAAGTTTGTGAACAGAAGTTTTATTTACATAATTTAAAATTTTTGTTTAATGATAATTTTAATTTTATTCTGTCCTGCAACTCAGCATTAGAAATCTACTTTGTAAAGTGTTCTTTATGATATTTTTTCCTTAACTCTTTCGCATCGACAGAGGGCAATATCTTTTCCCCGCAAACATCTGAAACGCCCGTGTATACGAGTTTCTTTCGGAAGGGAGTTTCTTCTCCCCCCCTCCTGCCAAGTATACATCCACAACTTTAACAGTAACTTACTTAAGTGAAGTGATTTCTTCTCTCTTGGGGATCTTTGTGTGGTTTCGCCCACTGCGTCTAATATTTGTTGTTTGTGGTTTATCCCACCCGATTGACAATAACATCAGATCAGGTCACTGACATACACAGAAAGCTCGAGAAATTCATAGTGGCAAGGTGTCAAGATTGTGCTTTTCGTTGGCAAGAGCCTGAGCACCATATAGGTGGCATTACGATTTTGCTCAATTCCGCCCCCTATTTTGATAGAAAGCACCCGAGGAGACGGCTCCGAGGATCTCCCATCCCTCTTCCCCTACCAGCAACCTCTCGAGAGGACTTTCGGCTAGCAACATATTTATGTGCCCCCATGCTGTACAGACACTATACATTTAGAAACATCTATGCCTTCTCCGGGATTCGAATCTGGGACCTTCGATAAGGCAGTCAGCGTCGCTAACCACATACCCAGTTGGGTGGCCTGTGTGCATTGTTCGCTTAAGACAGGATTGTAACTGCGAGTATCAATCGCTAAACGTTGACGTTAAACGAAAGAGAAAGAAAAGGTGCGGTCAGGTAAGAGAGCTATTGAGTCGCTTCAAAATAATGATTCGCATGCATTTAACAATTCCCGAAGTGAATGAGCAGTGCACTAACGTGATGAGGGAAAGCATCAGATAGAAAACGGACGTGGACGTTCGGACGACCTGCTGATGTCTTTAAAACGAATTATCTATATAAAATATTGTGCTTTTGTCTTACAAGATTGAACCATCTGTAAGCTCGAGCCACTGATAACCCAAAGAAACTCAGTATATATAGCTCCTGCTCGTAATCTAGAATGGGCAAATAATAAAACACTGAGTGCGCTTTTATTAAGCTTAGCACAAAAAGCCGCACGATTTTGTAATAAAAATTGGCAAAGATATTATAATCCAAATTTGCTGATATAAACCGTATTCGAATGAATATTTTCAAGCGAAATTAAATGTTCTTTAAATATTATTTTAAATGTCAACAGCAAGAGCAGAATCGCAATAGAATATTTACTAGCACATGAAAAAGTATTAGGTAAAATAGAGTTAATTAATACTAATAATAATTAAATTTATAGCTAGTTCCATATAAACCAGCAGTTTTCAGTCTATCTTATTATTATGCAAAAGCTATACAAGCGCCGCTTACGAAAGGCAGGGTGGCGTTGCAACGCGACGTATGCACTTTTTGAAGCTCTTTTTTCCTTACGTTTAGTACTTATAAAATTATGTTACTGAGTTATTATCCATTTAATGTTGTTCAAAAGAAGCTCCATTTAGTTGTTAAGTAGGGCTGAGATGAATACGAAGATTTACGGGATTTACTCGACGAAATTGAAGCAACGCAAAAGCACTGATATAAAGGTAAAAATGTCGCTGTATGATTGCAACGAATTTTATCAAAAGACTCGTAAGTGAAAACTTCCCTGTCAGCAAAGTCGGGTTTCTTGATCAAAGATATAATCCAGTACCTAAGACGATCGAGACTGATACTCGAGCCCACGGTTAAATCTGAATTTCTCCGAGGAGACCCGCCAAGAATGCATGCAGTTACGCTGGAAGGCGCTCCAGAGATTTCAAATTCCTTTGCTAAGTTGGAATCCGAAAACGCCGAGGACAAATCAGAGCCCATGCTTGCATATAGGAAGAGAAGTGAAGAGTCTTCCATAGAATTCGATCCTGACTCTATGCCGTTGTGTAAAAAAAGAAAGACTGCTACGGAATCTCTGCCCTCTACCGGAAGTCATTCCGAATGACTTGCAAAGAAATTTCTAGTACATTCGATTTCTTGAAATTGCTAGAAGGTATACACCGTTACAGTTACATAGGGCCGGATAGAGTTAAGTTAGACAAGGACCACACCAGGTTTTGTTACACTGGGATAGGACCGAAATATCGCCAAACTTGGGCCTTTTCCTGCCAAATATGAAGACAAAAGTTAGTCACTAAAACGATCGCCACCGTTAGCTATTCACCTAAATGTTAAATGGACTTACCGCTATACCCCTATTTTTCTTGTGATGCTTCGATTCTGATGGCTTTTGATATTATACCAGTGATACTGCAAATTACATATAATCCAGTAAAATTATTTTACGTATATGAAAAATTCGTAACAGTTTTTAACGTATATACAAAATTCGAAACAATTCTTAACAGTTTTATTCGTAGCAGTTATTCGTAACTTTTTCGTTTTTAAATAAAATTTAGGTACACCATTGAATTAAAGATAATATCACGCACCATTTATCGTTAACCGATAATCACAAATAGGAGTTAAAACTATTCATTCGAGGTGTTAACCAATAAACAATACATCTTGTTCTCCAAATTTAAATTTAATTTTCCAAACGTAGAAGAAATGTAAAAGTGACTCTTCAAACAGCGCTTATTTGAAACAAGTGATTAAAATAAATTTGATCATAAATTTGATAATGCGCAAGTTTTGAATATATTATGAAAATATTTCGAGATACGACTGTTTAAGAAATATAAATTCATAATTATGCATACATTTCTCCCAGATATACTACTTTAAAATATCTATCAAAGAACATTGCTTCAGAACTAATAATTTTTTCTTTCTCTTCTATTAGCAACTGTTAATAATCATCTCATTGAAAGACAACAGTATTTAGTGATTTTAGATTCATATTTTGCTCACAGCCGCTATTCATATTAACAGCCGCTATTCATATTAACAGCCGGCAGAAACTAACAAAACGCTCGGTAATGCAGTGGCTAGAGCGTCGCGCAACAGAACCACAGGTCCAGGGTTCGATCCTCGGACTGAGCAAGATTGACTCAGCTTTTCCTGTCCACAGTCTATAAAGCAGATATCAAGGCACTGCCCGCCATGGCTCTCTAAGGGATGTCACCGAGTTTAGTTTTAGAAACTAACAAACGTGCGCTCGTAATAGCGAAATCACGCTCTGTCTTACCTTTCGCTCCAACACTTTAGATACTCTTATTCACCCTATTTCATTTATATCCTGGCTAGGAAATGAGAATGGAAATAGGAGAATTCACGAAAGGCTCACGGAATTAGGTAACTATTAGTCAAAATAAACACAACCCCACATACTAACCCACTTCTTTTTTTTCCTTTTAGCTTTAGAATTAAATATCATTTTCTCCGTACTCATACCTAATACAATTCAATAACAAATTGCAAAAAACTTTAACATCAGCATACGTTTAGAATTCCAGATGCAGTGTTAAGAGTATACATTTTTCTGTTTTTTTTTCAGTCTTTTCTAACGTCGTCATATCAATATTCAGTTTTTGTTTTAAAAGATGGCTTACAAAGCTCTTTTTTCCTCTTTTTATTATAAATGTTTTGTGTGTCATATTTATTAATTAAATATCATATTCTTCGCACTTACGCCACATACAAACGGAATTCTACAACAAAATCACGAAATAATTAATAACATATTTTTCGAATTTCGGATCGACAGTCTCGCGCGCTGCAGATAAAAGTGATTTATTCCGTACACTGTTGTCCTTAGTTGCTTTCAAATAGTTGAGTTTTTAATCAAAAATTCATTAAAGGTTTACAAAATATGAAATAGGAGATTTGAAAAATAAAATTCGGTTTTCCAGGTGCACATATTTGGGTGTAGGACCACACTATTGAAAATTGAATGGCTTTAGATACCATCTTTTTTCCACAGTGATAGGAATACGTGCATACATACTTCATTATTTAATTTCTTTGAAATTAATACGGGACGATAATATTTTGTAGCAACAATTTGAAAACCGATTCAGACATTTAAAGTCTTACGCCTCAAAATCCCGTTTCGAGACTAAATAGTATTCTTACACATGCTCAAATTTCTCACAAAGTTGTTGTTGTTTTGGTTGGTATTGCTTACTTGTCACCTATAGTTAGAAAATCCTCGTGGCAAGGAAAGCAAGTTTACATCTGTCGTTGGCCAGAGCACCTTATAAGTGACAGTGCAATGTAGCTCAGTACCGCCCCCAATTTTCATGGAGAGCAACCTCGGGGCACAGATATAAGGGTTTCCCACTCCTCTTCCCCTATCACCAACCTGTCGAGAGGACTTTCTTCTCGCCTCATATTTCTAGTACCCCATGGACACTATACATTTACAAACATCCATGGCTTCTCCGGGATTCGAACCTAGGCCCTTCGGCATGGCAGCCAACGATGCTAACCACTATACTGGTTGGACGACTCTCAAAAAGTAGTAAACTTTTAAGTAATATCAAAACGTAAACTGTCGGAAAAGAGCGCAGTTTCAGGTTAGGTTATTCAATTATGGCAAAGCGCACGAGGGCTATCTGCCTAAAGGGAGGGATGCCTTCGTGGAGGACTTTCTAAGGGAAACTGGCTCGTATACACGTTACACATGGGGAAAACCACAAAAACGCACATGCAGCCAGCCCGTTCGCGGGATTCGAACTTCGGACCGAACTACCAGTGTTCAGCGTCTTTACCGCTCGGCCGCTGGTGGGCCCGAGCGCAGTTTCAGAGACTTGTCGTAAATTCTGTATTCTTACCTTCTTTTAAAAATAATCTGCTACTGTCATTTTAAAAGCATTTATTCTAATGTTTTCTTCTTGTGTTTATATATATAATTAATTGCCGGTACATGTTCGGAAAATAATAATACAAAAACATGGCATCTTAAGTTGAGACAAGTAATTAAACCTAAAACTTTACTTAAGAGGAAACAATTCATTTGTTTGACTGTATAATTTAATAACTTTTGTAGCTTCATATACTTTTAATGAATGAAATGATGTTTGAACATGAGCAACATTAACTATTTTGTGAAAATATTCTAACAAACTACGTTTTTCTACTTCTTGCTTTGATAAAAATGTATAGTAATGAAATAACGCTTAAGTATTCTACGTGGATTTCTTGCCATTACTTTTTTAACCCCAACAGATTTATTTAAAGTGTATTTCACGTAAAGAGGTTCTATGAAACTAAATGGTATTGCTTCAAAAACTAAAATATTTACGATGAAAGAGGATGATAGTTAAGCTGTTACGGCAGTATCAGGAATAAAGCCGAAGCGTTTGGAGCACATTTGCGGTATCTTTCGGTCGAAATGATGCCGCAGATGTGGAATATTTTAAACTTAGTTTGCGCTAAGCATTTTTGGCATTTTTCTTATTTTGTTCAAGGCTTACAGTTCGAGATATATTCTCAATTGAATTTTTGTGTTTGACGCCTGTTCTTTATCTTTCAGATAACACACCAAATGCAGCTGTTTTAAGAAACTGCCTAAAGCAATTTCGTATGCAGAAACATGTAAGGAACTTTAAACATGCTAATAATGAGACCAAACATGAATTTTAATTCTAATGAAGAGTGAATAAAAACTAATTACATTCGTTAAAAGAAATTTAGGTAATTTAAGAACAAAAACAAATATCTAGAATCCATTGCTAACAAGAAATTAAAAATTCTTTCCCCCTCTTTTGAAAAAAAAGGGGGAAAGCATTCATAAAAATAATCCGATGATACTGAAACTGTCCGATGATACTGATACTACAACTGTATGCAAATTTTTTCATACTAAAAATGAAAATGGTTTAATTTTCAAGGCCAATGTGTGTTAACTTCGGTCACAGCACGCATTTCGATCATATAAAACAGGTACTAACTGCGAATGGCTTGTCTTTTTACCTCTTTCAAACTCCCATTTAGGTGTCTCAATACTTTTAAAATTCTAAACTTTCAGCTTTTTCTGTTTCCTTCGAGATGCAACGGAACATTCGCTTTCACTTTGCTTTGCTTAACATAGATCTGTACACAAAATAGTTTTTGTACCTCTCGCCTTTGCATATTATTTTTGCTTTTGAGTAATATTACATTCGTCTAATGGAGAAAACGTAATGAGTAATATTACATGTTTCGAAATGGATAGAGTTGTACTCAAAATCTTCTGAAATCTGAAGGTTTTCTTTTTTTTTCCCAGGGGGATAATTTGCCCAGAAGGGCTATTAATTTCGTTTTGGCATTTTGCTTAGTTGACTATAAATGGCGTTTCACTTTTCAAATTGTTGTCATCAAATATTATAGCCCTGCATTATATTTTAAGAAATTAAATAATGAAGAATCTTCATGAATATATTGTGTTTCTAGCACTATGATAATCAACGGTACGTAGAGATATCACATTTTGAATAACGTAGTCCTCCACTAGAATATGGACATTTGGAAGCCCAAACTTGGAATTTGTTTTATTATCTATCTCATACTTTGTAAAACTTTAACGAATTTTTGATTAACAAACTCAACGATTTCAAAGCGAGCAATAACAGCATTAGACGGAAAAAAACATTTTTATGTCCAGTGCGCGAGACTGTATATTGGAAATTCTAAAGATGTGCTCTTTTCAAATTACTTTGCGATACTGCTATTGAATTGAATTTTATGGTTTAAGTGCGAAGAAAATGATATTTAATAAATAAAGGTAACACACAAAACGTTAAATAAACGCCTCTTTGGGCGAAAGCTTTTAGATTTTTTTTCACCTTAGAGCCAAAACGATATGACAAAAGTAGGAAAACAAAATCAGATTTATAGTTGTCACTCCAGCCCTCTCTTCAGCAATTTACACTCTTCTATTTACTCTGTTTAATGCTCTATTGAGTTAACTACTGTTGGTACCGTTATTTAGACGTCATGCCCAAGGGCAGTTTTTCATTAATATTTACTAACAAATAACATTACATAGACTATTCTTACATCCATATACATATGTAGATTTTGTTTTGTCACCCATCTTCTCCAGTAAAATGAAAAATTGAGATTTATAACAAACTGCTATTAAATTTAATTAATTAAGTATTAGGTAAAATGTTATTACGAGATACCATGGAATGTACTCCATGCTTATTCGGTTAACTTTGGAACGTGATTAATATTTATATATGAAAAAACTGCGCTTCGTGTTCTTGTTGGTCGAGCGCGTCAGTTAAGTCCTTCAACCTTTCTTTACCTGACACAACCGATGATCTCATTCCCCGAAGAGATCTTTCAACAAATCCCTCAAGGGCCTTGTCATGAGGATTTCTGAAAGATATCTTGACTTTGCTGCTGTCCATGATTTAAAGAGTATATTTTTCATACATATATATTTTACGATTACAGTGATACCGATAACGTAAAATGAACGTGTTAGCATCGATCTGTTCTCTAGCTAACTCCTTTATGAGATATGTTTTTATCTTCCTAACAAAAACCGGAAAAGTTTATGGATAAGAATGTTTTCACGCAGTGCAGAAAAGAAAATTTGAAATATTCAGTGGCAAATCCAATTTTAGGGCGCAAATAATAAATCTTTCTAACTTAGAAGACAACTTCTTTAAGTGGTGGAAAAATATCTAAAGGTTTTTATGACGTTTATGAATTATTCACGTTAGGAGTCCCAGTACATTTCAGTTTTTACTGACCTTCCCCTACGGTTATTCCTTTTCTCGTGAAATCTGGAATGGCAGAAACATTCACAAAAGAAGTGGTTTTGTAAGAAATGTTTTTATTCAGATTTATTTTCGCAATGCGTTGATTGTGGTTATATCACAAAAGCTTTTAGCTGTTTGGGAACATGATTGCGTTGAGTGCCGATTTACAAAAAACGCTCCGTCAAATCATTTCGGTTATGTGAGGATTCATTCAACCGAGTATATATGTATGTAATGAATATAAATGTGTTTTGCATCTTTCAGGAATCGATTTACGGCAAATTGAAAGTGAATGCATGGCTGATAATAGGTTGGTTTGGTGCTTTTGGAGTACATTTGGAATGAACTTCATCTGTAATAGAGTTTTTCTCGTCATCAAACCATTAACATCAACAGCCTGTCTTAATGATTTATTATCAATAATCTTATACCCTATTTCATATCTTTAGGAAATGGAACGTAATTTAGAGTTATGTATTACGAGAAATATTCAACGTAAATTAGAAAATGAAAAGGTCGTTTTAATAAGTCCTTTTATCTGAGAACAATAATAAATTAAAGTGCACTTTGACTGAAATGTCATTTATAATTGCCTTCAGTCATTGATTTGTTTCAGGGGTACTTATTACAAATCCTTCCATTATAATGTATTTTCTTTCCCCTTTCTGCATGCTTTCGTGGTACTTCGGTAGCGTATTGGAGAGGTCCAAGTACGAGTCCCGGTGACAGCATTGCCCATTTCTTCAATTTCCTGACATCGAAAATTCTAAATGACTCTACAGTGGCGCCCGAGCTAAAGAAGGCGGTGGATGAGGAATCTTCACCACCAGGATTTGACGATTGGTTCCACCAATCTCCTGTCGCCCTTTAAAAGGGGGAGTATATAGGGTACTTTCTTCCCTCTCACTTTATGCCTTCATGATGTAACGGTAGCACACTTGGCACGTATTCGAGAGGTCCAGGTTTCAGTCCCGGCGAGGGCTTTGTTTAGTTTTAACAACTGCCGCATCAAAAACTCCTAATGACCATGACACCATGACATGGAATCTTTCAACAACTGCGCTTCCAATGACTTTATATAAGTAAAGAAGTATAATCATCTATAGAGTTTCACTAAAACCATAAGGTAAATGTTAAGTAAAAAAAGATGATAAGTAACTGTTTTCTCCATCTTCCAGCACGCTTTCTTGATGCAAAGGTAACACACTCGTCTCGTATTCGAGAGGTCCAGATTGGAGTCCTGGCGAGGGCATTGCTCAATTTTCATGTCTCCTGCTTGAAAATAACCTAATGACTGTAAAACGTTTTTACGTTTCTTAATTAATTTAGTACCACTTACATTATATTTTTTCCATAATATGAAGATCTTCTGTCTGCACGAAGCAGTTGCATTTCTGAATGAACTTTATGCATACATTATCCTTGGATATACACTTAACGTTTTTACGTTACAAGACTATGCTTTCAATTATAACTTTTGCACATTCTGGAACTCTTCGTTTGAACATGAGGCAAATAACTGCAGTCATATGCTTTGAATTAAGTGCCATGTAAAATTTTATTACGAGATTCAGTGGAATTCCATTCTATTTAGAAGTATAACTCTCAGTTGGGGTGACAGGAAAATACGTTTCCCTTACAACATACTTTGAAGTGATTAGGACAATTTAAAAGAAAAGCTTCGACAAGTTTTGTAAAGGTAGTTAGACTTATCGGAACAGAAGACATGCAAAATCAGCTATGCATTCAAAGCACGTATCTTCCATTAGCTAGTATTGAATAAATATAGAGTACATTTTATATATCATGATTGCTAAGTATTTGCTTTGAGAAAGCATGCACTAGGAATGTCACACCCTTCCTCTTAGATTCACATTCGGAATTTCGGCATTGCAATTTCAAAACCTAAGAAGTGTTCGCGGTAATAGATCTCTGTACAGATTCGTATGCATAACAGATTAAATATTACTGTAAAATAGGTTCATTAATGAGGGTACTTACCTACGCGAGTTCAGCAGACATTTGAGTATGTTCAGAGATGTAAACATGAAGTATTTCAAATCACTTTAGGACTTTCAGAGGTGTATTCGATTTAAGTCCTCCGATATAGATTAATGATAACACTCATCCATCTAAAAAAAATTGGCTGGCAAGTTTCTGGAAAGAGAAGCTATTGCGAGAACAAATTGAGAAAGTAAATCATTTAATTCCAATAAAAAAATTTAAAGGACGCTTTTTGAAAAGCTTTTGGGAGCTGAAATGGTTTACTTAGATATGACATTATCCTGAACATTGTACTGGTGGAGACTGTACTCAATACTATTATATTCTGGGAACGTAACCCCCCGAAGTCTAACTAATTGCTTTATTTAGATCATGTCATCATGCTGTGAGTTTTATCTACGGACTGGGTAAGATCTCATCCGACATTAATAAGTATTTTGTTTTCCAGATACTCATGTGCATTTCGCTAAAACTTCTTGCCACGTATTATTTTAGTTTTATTTGTTTCATAATGCAGAGTTATCGGAAAAATATAATTTATAAAAAAGAACTGTCCAAGGTAAGATATTCTATGTTACTTTTTATAAAGACGCACGAAAAGAATAAATTTATTGCAGCAATTTACAAATTCTGTGTTTGTGCACCATAATTCACACGGCATATATCTGTGTACCTAATAGTTTAGTTCTTGATTTTGTATAATAACGCACAGAAAGTTTTAAGTTTATTTCAGCTATTTACAGATTCTGTATACGTGCACCATAACTCAGACGACATATATCCGTGAACTTAGTAAGATCAGTCCTTGCAAAACCGAATGAGTCTCAATCAAGTGCTGCAACGACTGCAGTCTATACGTGTTGGACTTAAAGTGATTTTGAAAATTTTCCAAAACTTTGGACTAAAGGCTATATATTTTCCCAGTTTGGTTTTTAGGACTTCGTCGGAAGATCTCGCGAACAAGCTGAATTTCTTCTCCAAGGGTTTTTAAAAGCATTGGAACAACACCCATATAGCACTGAACTCTGAAACACAAAATGCCTTCTCCACTGCAAACACAACCATTTTGTGCCCCAAACCACGTGGTATGCGATAATCTGTGGTTATGTATTATGATGTCATGTGTCGTCCATATAAACCCACAGAGTTCTGTTCAGCAGATTTCAAAAAGTACGTTAGTTATTTTTGTACAGATAAACTCAGTTCTGGATGCCGTATAAGCAAAAGATCTGCCCTGAATATTTACTTGTGTCGTATATTTTTAAACATATTTTCCTAAAAAATGTATTAAAACTGTCATATTGGTTATCCGGTTAGATTGCGCGTAATATACTAAGTCAGAAGAAGGTACTGCGGTAAGTCCCACAACCGTTTCTGTGAGTAAAATCCCAAAGAAAAATTATTTTATTTTTCCAGTTTATTATATAAACAAAAGGAGGGGGCTATAAAATCATAATTAAATATATATCTGAAAAGTGTGTTTATTTTCGATTATCCATTATCACTTGTATTTAGCAATTATAAATACCAAAAATTTCTTATAGCCAGAAAATAATGTAGGTTGTCCAGAATGTTACGCTGCGTAAAATATTGCATTTATGACTAAGCGTCATCACGTTGGCTCCTAAAGAAAGATTTCAAATTGATTTTGACAACCAGAATGTCGTCAACACAGATGATTGACATTCATATAGTGTTTACAGAGAACTGTCTTTTGGCGAAAACTATATATGGTGTGACTAATTGAATTTTAACTGTAACTGGAGATCCTATCTCTTGATGTACATGCAAATTATACAAAACAAAAGATATGCTTTGGTAAAAATAAATTCAGTTACTGAATGTTTTACTACTTTTGCGCTGATTTTAAGGTCTATTTATAAAATTTTTTTAAACATGTACTGTTTCGCAATAACCGATTTTTATTTTTTTACCGATGATACACCTATTAGCAAGAAGACTCTGACTTATAAATCATAGCAGCTAGTAATAACCACTTACGAATAAACCTTTTGTGAATCGATTTCGCCATTTTGCATCTTGTCTAAGAACCCTTTCATAGTCTAAGAATAATAGATTAAAATTTCGTGAGTCTAATTTTCTTTATAAAATGTTTCCTTTGATCATTCGCCTTCGTGAAAATTTTATTCGTGCCAACCACTCAAGGCTCCTATATCTCCTGTGAAAATCTAGATTAAGATCCCAAAAGGTATTTTAAGCTACCTGTTTTACAACATTTTAGATGCTCAGTAATGAATTTTCCGGCTTTTAGTAATCTAAACATCTTGTCATAAAGAATCTAAAGGATTTTGTGGCTCAGATTCAGTTTTATTCAAAGAACTTTCATTAAGAAGGTTGATCATTAGTTACGTATCTTAAAGGTCAGCAAAATATACGCGCTCTTATTGTGACTTCATTAATTTTAGAGACTTTATTTCAAGAATATTCACTTTCTCCTTTCCTCTCTATTGGTTACAGAAGACTTTTATTACAGTTTGTTTAACGTGAAGATACGGCAAGTATAAATTTTTGGAGGACATAGGACTAAGTCATATTTCTAACCCACGAAAATATTATCTTCCTTTCAAGCTAGAATATTTTAAGTTATGTTTCTCTTTGCCGTTACTACTCCACTCATGCAAAGAGCAACAGTATTTTGTTTACACAAACTGTAGTTGAAGGAATAGAACTGTCACTTAAACCTTCACCGCTGTGTCTACAGTAGACCATATTACGAAGAAATAATTTCGTATTTTCGTATGAGTCTTTCGTTTGTGTAAGAGAAGCAAGTGACTGTGACAAAATTTCATATCCGTTAAGAAGCAAGACTGCTTTTAATCTTGCTTGTAGAAAACCTATGAATTCTCCATTCCTTCGGATTGCATTCATGCTCCAAAAACACAACTAACTGGTTAGCTTCATTGCAATAAATAAACTTCCTTTCTGAAAATTAACTTTAGTTGTGTCTTATGAAACCTCTTCACATCTATGTCTTTTATTTCAGATATGCTATAAGGTATTTTCTCTCTCCTTTCTGCATGCCTTCATGGTGTAACGGTAGCAAATTCAGCTCATATTCGATAGGTCCAGGTTCGAGACCCGGCGAGAGCATTGCTCATTTTTCATGTTTCCTGCTTCAAAAAAACTTAATCACACTATGTGGCGCTCGAACTAAAACAAAAGGTGGTGGTGGATGATTCTCCCCCACCAGAAGTTTGGCGATTTGGCTGAATTTTTAATTATATTATTTACATTTAGCCTACCATTAGAACTAATTATTAATATTAGTTTTAAGAGCAGAAATGAGCTTGAGGTTAGTGTCTGGCAGAAGGAATGAAATTTCAGTGACTAATCTGTAACTTCCTTCTGACTGATAACACATAACAAAATGCAGAAAGTTGAAACACGGTTAGGCTTTGTTGATTCTTTATGCCCTCATTCAGTTCTTTAATCCTTAAAGTATCATCTGAAGGTTTTAAACAGTTTTTGTTTTATTTTTAGGGTTGAAATAACAAGGAATGAAATTTAAATGAAAAATTATATTGATAATTCGAACTGGGATTCGAACCCGGGACCTTCGTTACGGCAGTCAGAGTCAATAATCATTATCCCTGCTGGGGGGAGCGCTTCAGATATATTTGTTTATGATGTTTCGATATTCTTAACTTATATGTATTGAAAATGATTGCATACTTTTTCTGTTATTCATTAAAAATGCATTCTTCTACAAATGAGTAATTTCATTTAAAATGAATCATAATAATAAATAGATATAGGTTTTATGTAAATTAATGGAAACAAGCGCTGAATATTTATTCATCTGCATAATTTCGGAGAAGAATAACGATGGCTTATCAAAGAAGCTTCACTTTTTTATCTGCAACAAAGATTTTATGAAACTCATTACAGAAAACTCTCAAACATTCAGATTAAATGGGAGTTCAAAATCTCAATACTGAAATTTTTGGAATAATTCGAAAATCTGGATATTATTTCACAAGCTAAATATGTGTACATTGCTTCACAAGATAAATTTACTGCAATGCAGCTGAACAGCTAAAGCTTTATTATAGTAAGAACAAAGTGTTTTTTTTCCTGTTGTCAAAGAATAGACAAACAGTTTACAAACAGAACAACTCTGTAAACATATGACGTAAAAACTCAGTATTTCATCATTTGGCCTCTAGCGCTCCAATATCTTTCCACCTCAAAGGCTCCACGCAGAACCGGGCACGTTATGTTATGGGTTCTGTCTTTTTGTTCATTTAAGCCGCAAAATGGGAAGTGTGACTAAATAGAACACCATCATGGTAGAGATGGCTCACCAAGAAATCGCGACCAGTTTCCAGCCTAAAACTGGCTGTAGCTATTCCCCGTGGTATGTCTGGTAATTTTCTTTCCAAGATAATCTTCCAGCGTTTGGTTGAGACAAGACTTATAATTTCACTTTTCAATTTTTCAAAAAAGGTTTACGAATCTATAATTTTTCAGAATGATAAGAACAATTTAGAGAAAAAAAGAGAAAGTTTTTCAGTTTTGTATAAAGTTTTGCAGAATAGTAAGAACAATTTGTATAATAATAAACTTTATAGTAATTGGAAATCATGCAGAAGCTAACAATGAGGTTTACGGTAAAGATCTTATAAAAGTGAATTGACTGCAGTTAAGCTGCATGTTATTATTTTAACCTACAAATGCAAGCATGGATAGAGAATAGACTTAAGGTCACCATGTTTGTTTAATCTGTTTTCAGAAGAGAAGCACTTATAAATTCATTGAGCAACTAAAGAATAATGAGCCTATGTACGCAAGTAATTGCTCCTCTCTTAGCTTTTATAAGCTGTATATTTGAACACATTTTAGGCCATTTTATGTTTTATACACTCTGACTTCATATTATAACTTCATAAAATTTAAGATATACTGCATTGCTCTTCATATCATTTAAATGGTCAGAAAATTAAAAAAAACACATAAATAAATTAGCAAATAGCTTTTATTGAGCTTGATATTAGCTTGGAAAGAAGAAAACGTGATTCTGTTAATTAGAAATCCGTTTATCAAGAGCCCGGACATTTTCAATCCTACTGCACTTCTTTACTGTTAGCCAAATATAGGGAATGACCGTCTTAAATAAGCAATAGAAATCGTAGTTCATAAGCTAGTTTAAACCCTGCTTTTTAAAAGAAAAAACGACATTAAAAAATTTCTTTTCAGAAGTTCTGTTATTCTAAAGAGAAAAAAAATATTTTTGTTTTGTTCTTAAAATATTATCTTAATTTTGCATTTAATAATATCGTTATTCTTTAAGTATCACAGTTTCGTATATTTTTCCTCAAAATATTTTTCTTGCAGAAACATGGAGTTTTTAAATGTTGCTTACAAGATCCCTATTCTGAAACGCATATTGTTTGAATATAGTTAACATAAAACTTTATGAATTCCTATATTATCATTCGTATTCCACGCAAGAAATCATTATCTCTTTTTCGATCAGTTCTCCAACAGACTACATTCAATCATCATCGTTCATCGTCTTTTAAAGTTTGCTAACTTCTAAATGTAATTTAACTTCCAACAATTCTAAGAAGTTTTTAAAGGAACATGGAACAGAATCGTATTATCAGATAAACAATCAAATAAATAATGCATTACTTTCTTGCGTGATTGCGAGCAGCGCTGTCTTTTCTCTCTGATTTTCATCCTTGATGCTTTTCTGAACACGCAAGTACTATCCAACATAAATCTTCTAGAAATGTCCAAAGCATGTTTTAAAGATCATATTAACGAATAATAAATAATTTATCACGAATAGTTAAAAACAGCAACTGAAAATATTAAGAAAACATATATTTGAAATTTATATATTTAGTTACCCTATTTCAGCATTTTTTAATGAATTGAAAGGACTACTAGAAAAAACGAGGATTTCAAACAAAATTTGAAGTGATATATGTGTGTATAAGTATTGTTGAAAAATGCCCAGCTACGGTGAAATAGCTTCCCCGCAAAGTCGAGTTAGGGTTGCCAGATTTAACGCGAAATTGCCTATTTGGCTATATTTAGCGATAAACTTAGCAGTTTTCTAGGGAACGTAAAATTGTACTGTCTTGAGCTCAGAGATTAACATGAGAGTGGTCGACCGAGTCGTGAGCTGTACTTTAGTGCCTTACTGTGAACCTGTCTTCACCGTTATACGTTATAGTCGGAAGGCTGTGCTGTAATTATTCTACTTTGTTCACCGTAGTTTTTCGACAACTGTAAACATGTCTCTGGAACTCTCCTATGTAGTACTGGCGAATAAATTGTGTTTTGATACTTCATCAAGTGTTCTCATGAATTACTTCAAATTCACGATCCCGTAGAATGCAACATTATATATATATATATCGCTTTAAATTTTTTTATACGTACACACACACACACACATATATATTAAATCTAGGTATGAGAGTGTTTTGCTTTTAAAAAAATTGTTCTGTAATTACATATATATGTACGTGGGATGTTTTACTTCTGGTGGAAGACAAAAACAATTCACGTTCTAGTCATGACCGAAAATACTGCTGCGCAGATGATTGGAACTTGCGTCATAGTGGAATGATTCGACGGAATTTTAGAAGAAACACGACCAGCTTGCTAGATAAACATAATTTATTTTTGAAGGACGAATTTCTTAACGCATATCTTCATAACCGGTATATGATTAGGGGTGCTAAACGCTCCCCATAATTTTAAATATACAATTACATTTTAAATAATAGCGAATAGCTAGCAGAGGCTGAGCTACATGTGTTATGTAGCGATTTTTAGTTAGTTGTGAAGTATGGATTAATATGTAGTTAATTGCAGT
>KK117589.1:233823-260582 GCA_000611955.2 Stegodyphus mimosarum | reverse complement strand
ATATAATCTTAACCTTTTTCTTTTTGCTTTCCATGTAAAGAAACTAAAAATTTTTTTAACTTGAGCAAATTTTTAGCCTTATGACAGATACGGAATGATGCGTATCTCAACTAATTAAGAATTACATTCGTAACAAAATTAAAATTAAAATTTGTAAATAATTCCTTTCCCTTCTTTTAACTTTATACTCCAACTTATAAGATATTTTCCCCGCATTCTTAGCATGTCTTCGTGGTGCAGTGATCAGCACACTCAGTGCGTATTCGAGAGGCCCGTGGTTGGAGTCCTGGCGAGAGCATGGCTGATTTTTCACTCTCCTACTTCTAAATAACCTAATGTCTCTACAAACTAATGTAGGAAATGAACCTCAAATTAAAGAACAGCAAAGAAGGACAAAATTCAAGAATTAATAGCTTTTGTTTGAAGTTCGCTTTACTCAAATAGCAGACCGTATTTTCTGGCGTATAATGCGCACCGGTATATATTGCTCTTATCTTCTGAGATCACTTATTCAAAGATTTGTCCTAGATTTTCGAACAGTGGTATATCGAATTTACAAGCGGTAAGAAGAACAATATGTGTGTGTATTAAATGTTTGAGGGTGTAAATACACTGCTGGCCACCCAAATCGCAACGCCAAGAAAGACAAGAGATATCACAACAAAATTTATTTAGTAGATAACATGTTGACCAAGTATCAAATGATTAAATTTATAGACTTCTGTGAAGAGTGGCTCTTTCCAGAATCAGAAGCCAGAGTAGCCGCTATTGTTGGAGATCACCGCTGCCATACGCCTCGGCATTAATTCAAAGAGACTTTGGATGTGTTCTTGGGGTACAGCAGACCAAGCAGCTTCCACACGTTGCCAAAGTTGACCTGGTGTGGCAGTTTAATGATGTAATCTGGGTCAATCGTTCAGCAACTATGGATCACATGTTTTCTATCGGCGAAAGGTCTGGAGAGCGAGCCGGCCACGGAAGCAATTCAATCTGACGATTGACGAAGAACCCTTGGACAATGCATGCCACGTGTGGTCGTGCATTATCCTGTTGAAATATGGCTGTGGGCATGCCCTGAAGATAAGGAAGGACAACTGGTTCCAACACCTCGGAGATGTAGCGCTGGCTGTTTAAAGTACCGGCAATGCGTACTAGAGGAGTGCGAAAGTGATATCCAATACCTCCCCATACCATAATACCCGGTGCAGGACCAGTGTGGCGGTGCATAACGCAGCTGTTCCACGGTGTCTTCAGACTCGAATCCGACCATCATGATGTTGCAGACAGAAGCGTGACTCATCAGTGAAGACAATTTCCTTCCATTCTGCCGTCCACATCCTTCTTTCATCGTACCATTGGCGGCGAAGCCGTCTGTGGCTATGCGTCAAGCGTTGCCGAAGCAATGGATGTCTTGCGGAAAGACCACTCTGCTGTAAACGGCGTCGAATGGTACGCGCAGACACTGGATGATGCGTTACAGACTGAATGTGCTGTGCTATGTTTCGTGATATGACTGAGCGATCCGTCACTGCCATGCGCACAATGTTCCTGTCATCACGTGAAGTGGTGCACTGAGGTGGATGCGATCGAACACGTCGGTCCGTCGTACCCTCCTGCATCCAACGGTCACATAACCGCATTACAGTGGTTTGGTTTCGTCCAACACGACTACCGATTTCTCTGAATAATAATCCACACTCTCGGTAGGCCACTATCCTTCCTCTGTCGAACACGGATACTTGATCAAACGATGATCGCTGTTTACTACGAGGCCTAATTAATCGTTTTTGAAAAAACCACAAGAAAAACACAATTGCCGAACTTGAAATCGTCGAAAACTCCAAGCCTTAAATAGCGCTTTGCGTCTGCGCTGAATGTGCGTCTGCGCTGAAATTCTAATCATTTGCATATCTCATCTCCGCTAATGCATGTTGTAAACTTCATATTACTTGCATGCTTCCTTCAGGGTGTTGCATTTACGGTTGCCAGCAGTGTAATACTGCAAACAGGGTAGATTATATTCAATGCAGATGTCCAAAAGAATGGTATGGTAGGGTTTCGAGAAAAGAAGGATATGATTTGCAGTAAGACTGCATTTTCAACCTGAATGAATTCGCGGGATTACGAGTTAGATGTTTTCTCTTTCTGTAGTCATTTAAAGCCGCGGTTTTGAAGTAAAAAATCGAAGGCTTTAGGAAATCGCATTTGCATTAATTGAAATATAGTTAAACTTGCGTTCCTTTTAATAGTAAATATGGCTCTCGCGAAAAGAAAGAAACACAGTGCTGGTTTCAAATGCAATTGATTAATTTTGCGAAAGAAAATGGAAATCGTGCTTCAGCAAGGGTGTTCGGTCTTGGTGGAAAGATGGAACGGATGATGATGAGGATTTATTTATGACTCAGAGTAACAATGATGGTGAAGACGAAACAGAATTCGGTGATGTGCCTGAAGCTATAACGGAAGATGAAAATGACGAACTCATAATAAGGCATGTCATTTCTTTTAAACAAACAACATTTGCGTGCATGTAGAAATTTAATCTTTTTTTAACTCATTTCTTGTTTTTAAATCTATCATTTTATACCCGGCTTATGAAGCGCACCCATAAATTTCGATCTTATATTTGTATTGAAAGTGCGCTTATACACTGGAATATACGGTAGTTATGCATGAGTCAAGAAACCCTGTTGACAGATATACGAAGAAATTCACTTTCGGATAGGCGTCTATGTAATCCAAAGAATTTCTGAGAAGTTATAAGCTTATCTACAAGAAACAGCAATGTGGGAATAAATTCGTGTTAAAGGGAAACTACAGTTGGCTATATAGACGTCAGCAAGTGGCCGAGCTTAAAGACCTCTGAATACTGGGAGTTCGACCTGAGTTAAATCCTAGGCGAGCTGGTTGGCTGTATGGTTGATTTTCGATGGTTTTCTTGTGGTTTTCCCTTAGTGCAAACCGTCTGTGCCTTGAAATGGATTGAGCTTGAACTGAACTTTTACTTGAAATTTAGAGGGAAATAAAAGCAGAATTTTACCAAAATATAACTCAAGTAGGAACTAGCTTAACAGCAAGTGCAAACTACTTAGAACCTTAATGCTTTTTCTTTTCAAAGAGACAGGGAGTATAAAGTATAGTTAACAGATTAACAACATTTAACAATACATTTCATTTTATAGTATTCCAAACAAATATATAGCAAAAATTTAACTGGTTAATAATTTGAAGTAAGACTGCAAAATAAATGCAGTGATATATATTAAATGTAGAAGAACCAAATATTTCATTAAAGTTTAGCAGAAACCAGCTATTAGTTCAAGTAAAATAGTCAAATTACTCCTAATTGTATGATATTTAGTAAAAAGCTGGGCTATATCTGTAGTGGACTTTTGTAGCTCTGTAGTGTTTTGTTTAAGCATGAGCATTCTACTTTGCGCATCCTCATATTTACCCATGATGCAGTTCTGGTAGTTTATACCTCCGAATATGAGGACGAACAACAGCAATAGCCACCTTAACTATCATATCATAAAAATTTACAGGTTTACATACAAATCTTGCTCTCAGATGGAGAGTTTCATCTTTGAGCTCACTTTGGCAATTGTTGTAAACTTATCACTACTTCCTTCTATGAAGTGTAAAGAAGTTCTTTATATGAAGTCCTTGAACGAAGTATTATTACTCCTTTGTACGAATTAAGTAAAGGAAGAATGGCAATAGTGAACTTTCGAGTATCATATTTCCAACAACGGATTCAGGTTTCAACGGGAATTATTCGGGTTTCAACAGAAACTTCTATTTTAGTAGTTCCCTTTGGACGATTGTTTTGCGTGTGACATAAAGGAATGTTTTTTTCATAATCGGATTGTAAAATGACTTAAAGCGGATTCAAAAAGAATTTTTTTGTGGCGCCTGTACGCACGTAGGCAATGTATATATGTAAATATGTACGTACCTCAAACGTAATGTATATACGTATCTCGTACAGTTAAAAACAATTAGCCGCAGAACGTAGAAGCTTCGTATATGGGACTGCATATACTGCATCCAGTTGTGCAATTCCCTTTTTTGTTGCAATCGGCGGAACCAAACATGTGTATACATACATCTATCACTTTTTGCAACTTAAAAGTCCTTACCTGGCCTTTACTTTTGCAATCGTTGGTCGTAGTCATAACTTCCAATTACAAGTGTTTTAAGTGAGGAAAGTATTCATGTTTTGGCAATACCAAGTTTAAAAAATTTTTCTCGACAAATAATGAAAACCTAACTTTTATTATGGTGTTCTGTTTCCAGTACTTATATCTGGGATTGTTTTATATTCGTTATGAAAAAATAAAAGTATAAGAAGTTTGACTCCCGTATGACAAAATAATTGACTGGGATATTTAATTTCAAAATTTGCATTTGTGGTGTCATTTTCAACTCATCTTGAGAGATCGGTTAATTTAGAATAATTTGAGGAAATAAGTTTAAAAATGTTTATAAATTAATGAGCATTATAAAGAAGTCACGCGCTATCCTGAGATTTTTTTTTATTTACAAGCAGCGAATACACTAAAGTAGATCATTCTGGGTTTCGAGCCTGAAATTAAGAATCTGATTTCTCTAGTCGATTAGTTCGGTTAAGTGGATTGAGCAAAATCACATGAAGGATGTTTGCTTAAAGGAAGGGGTGCCTTTACGTAAGACTTTCCTAAGGAAACTGGCTCTTACTCGCGTTATGTACAAGGAAAACTATGAAAAGTTTCAGGCAGCTACTAGATCGTTCTTTCATACTTGTCCAATAACGTTATCTTTTCTATTTTTAATTCAGAGGATACTGACATTAGAGCGAATCAGTTTTTCAAATGTTATTCGACGCGTATTTTTTTCGTCAAACTGTTCGCGTTAAAAAAATCTGAAAGTCGAAAATACTAACCTTACTTTTTTGTTCCTTTGAAATAAATTTCAAATTCTTGAGAGAAATTTCAGTAAGGCAAAGAATGTAAAATTTATTGATTTTAAAGAGGAATTAAAAATACTAAACTCTGCAGTTGTGAACCAGCTTAATTTTTAGTGATAAAACTGAAGTAATAATATTTATCAATTTATTAAAATTTTTAATAATAATTCTTAAAAATCATTAATTATTCATTAATTAAATATAACTATAGTAAATGCAGATTAAATATATATATTAAATGCATATCATTAATCATTAATTAAAATTCTTAAAAATCATTATAACACGCATTCTGTTTATTAATATTATGTAAATATATTTCATTTATTAAATAGTAATTTATTAAGAAAACTTTTATTAATGAAATAGTATTAGGTATTTAATACGCTATTATAGAAGAGTCGAACTGTCACCTGTGTGGTGCTCAAGGTTCTTGCCAACGACAAGCGGAGTCTTGCTCTCCTTGCCACGATGAATTTCGTGTGCTTATTCTGATGATACTGTCAGACGAGTGAGATAAGTCACAATAAGAAAAAATAATAACAACGAATCAATAAAAATGATCTTAGCAAATTGGAAAAGAAACACGCCAGTTTTAAAATTAAATAAAAATATAAACCTTAGAATGGGACAGATTTTGAGCAAACGTCTATCGATTTCGAGGGTGATAAGATATAGCTCCTTTTGTGCTTAGATAATTTTCCTTTTAGAAGTTATAACCATGTTTATAGGAAAAATAATAGGCAGAGCAAAACGAAAATGAACATACCACCATTTGACAAGAAAAACAAGTTGACTGTCACTTTCTACCAATAAATAGCCAGCGATGGAGGGAGATGCAGTTAAATAAGATTTTAAAATTAAAAATAAGCAAAAGCACATCGATGCCCTTCAAGGCAGTTGACGATTAGCTACCTAATATTTAAATATCATTAGAAGTCAAACCATAAATTATTGGTGTGAAGTAAGATTAAATCAATTTTTAAATTAAAATTGAAATAAAACTACCAGTTTCCATGAGCGGGCGGTGGTGCAAGAAATTTAGATAGATTTATGAATGAAAATTAAACCAAAAGAGCATCGGTACACGTTGAAGTGATTGATTATCGGTGATCTTAAGATTAACGGTCCTTGAAGATCATCGCATCGGTTACTGGCATGGGGCAGTAAAGCAAATTTAGTTAAGTTTTTAATGAAAACGAAACGTATTAGGAATCATCAAGGTACAGTTCACCTACATCACCGGTGATTTACAGGCTGATGACCACTGAAGGCGAATTCATAGGTCACCGGTTTACCGGTGCAGTAAATTTAGACAGGTGTTGAAAGTAAAAACGGTGACCTACAGGTTGCTCGTCGATATTGCAATAAATTTAAATAAATAGTTGAGGAGTTGCAATAAATTTAAATAAATCGTTGAATATTTCAATAATCGAAGGATACTGGTGATCATCAATGGCATTAGTCATTTATAAGGGTATAGAGTTTGGTCTTCTTTGAGAGCATAAACTAAGTCCAAACTCCTAAGAGACTTACAGCGAGTTATTGCTATATCTGAAAATAAGTATAAAGTCTTAAAGTTTTTAAACAAACGTTTTGTAAAATTAGAACTTGAACATAAAACGCACTTCTCGTGCTTGACAAACAACTACTACTTGTGCAGATGAAATTTAAAGTAACAGTCAAATTCAAATCTTAAACTAAAAATGTAGTAGCCAATGGCTACACAATTGGTATGATGGTAAGTTGGCTCAAACTTTTCATTGGCCTAACAATTTAACTAACGGCACTAAAAACGCAAGGCCGAAGAATTATAATAATATCAGAACTAGTGAAACTCGAACCTCGAACACATTCTGTCTGAAAAATGACCTCGAACACACTCTGTCTGACATTCGCAAAAACACACTCTGTCTTACACTCCGAAAAACCTCACTTCAAATACTCTCACATTGATTTGCATTCTGGTAGAGCGACGGAAAGGAGAAATGACAGTAGAGATATCTATACAGTTAAAAAATCTGTTTGTCTGTTTGTTTATTTGTGGCATCATCTCCTCCGGAACGGCGGGGTGTTGAATTTCGAAAGAGGTACCCTCCGGATTCCAAAAGCCTCTGGGAAGACATTTGGACCATTCTCATTTTCGTACGAATTTAATCAGCCGAAATATTAATTAATAACTCTGAAAACACTCATTTTCGCACTCATTTTTCCGAATGGCAACAATCTAATACACTTTATTTCGAAAATTTTTGCCACTGATCGCTTTCAAATCGTAGAATTTGTTAGTAAAAAATTTGTAAGTGCATAGCATTGCCAAACATTCAATATGTTAGTATTATATAAGGTCATGTTCTGACGTTGAAGAAAGCACGCGATTTTTATATGACGTCATTTTATGCCGAAAAGTTTTCGTTAATGCCAGTTTTTTAAATAAGTAGCTGCTATTAGCAACTTTTTTGTTTCAGATTAAGATAACTGACACGGTATGATACTGTAACGTTAATTCTTTTAATGATATTGAGTTACAGTGCTTTAAATTCAAATATTACGTCATACGTATACGTATTAGCCTGGCAGTGTCCAAAGTTTTTGCTTCGCGGTTTCGCAACAAAAAAATTATTTCGGAATGAGTTGTTGCTTGGAAAAAATGAACTAATTTCTTTCATAATGCATTTATGCACTTTCTTTTCCCGTGAACATAGAACATATAAATTTTGCTTTGGTCGCAGCTTGTAACTTTGTACGCAGTACATTAAATTAATGATTAATTTTAGTTTCAGTTTTCCAGTACATAGCACTTGTAAATATTGCTTTGCCCGTAGCCCGCTCATCTGGCTGGCTTACCCGCTAGTAAATCGTAAAAATTGAATGGAATTTTACGCGGGTTTTTAGTGACCAATGGAAGGCAGTGTAATGTTCTTGTAGTGGAGACATTTGCCAAAGAGGATGAAAAGTGCATGGTAGAATAACGTAACGTAACGCTTTATTAAGTTTGAAAAGACTCTATGGGGACATTTCTAATATCAGTAATGCTACTTCGTGCAGTTCAACCTCTCTCCTGTGATAAGGTTGTTGCTCCCAGAGATTTATTTCCGCTTATAAAGAAGTGAAAATCAGAAAAAAATTATTACACTATTCCATCTTTTTAACTTTAAAACTCAATTAAATGCCCCCGTCAAAGTTAATTGACACTGACTAGGCAAATTACAGGGCAGCAAGGAAGAAACAGTCTACTGAATACAAACTATCTATGAAGTAAAAGTAAGATAGAAAGTTGAAACATATTTATCTAAAACAAGTTAAGAATTTCATTAACACACTATGAAGCAAAGTATTGCTTCCTGCTTCAAGCATTGAGTGCTAATAAAAATCTTTTAATTCAATCACGTTGTTTAAACTACATATGTCTCCTTCTTAATATATTGGCCCACCAGCGGCCGAGCGGTAAAGACGCTGAACACTGGTAGTTCGGTCCGAGGTTCGAATCCCACGAACGGGCTGGCTGCATGGGCATTTTCGTGGTTTTCCCCATGTTTCCAGTTTCCCTTAGAAAGTCCTCGACGAAGGCATCCCTCCCTTTAGGCAGATAGCCCTCGTGTGCTTTGCCATAATAATTTAATAATTACCTAACCTAACCATCCTAATATATTACGACGTCATCTAGAGAACTTGTCTTGAGTCCTCAAAGTGGCAAAAGTTCCATTGGTTTCCATATTTGGTTTCCATATGATTAGAGTTTTGGAAAGACAATGTTTAGGTGCCAGACTGAAATGCTTCGTTCCAAAAGCCATGAAGACAGAAACTGCATGTAAAAGTCCGAGAAAAGACGGCAAATAAATTGGGATGTATTTTTAGAATGCTCCCGCATCCAGTGGCCGGGCACATATACGAACGGAGAATCTTCAGGATTAATAAAAACAATAATATTCGGAACGGAGTAATAATATTTAACCCTAAAACAAAACAGGAAAGAAAAATTTTCTTAGAATAAAGTAATATAATTATGCTGTAGAGATATCAAGATTTTTTCGAAGCAGGAGAGATGAAAAATGAGCAATGCCCTTGCCGGGAATCGAACCACAGACCTCTCGATATGCGCCAAGCGTGCTGACCACTACACCAGGATGGCATGCTAAGAAGACGGGAGAAATACCTTATATACTCTCCCTTTTAAAGGGCGACTCGGGATTAGGGGACCCAATCGCCAAATCTTGGTGGTGAAGAATCATCATCCACCACCTTTTTTAGTTCGGGCGCCACTGTTGAGACATTCGGTTTTTTTTGAAAGCAGGAGAGATGAAAAATGAGCAATGCCCTCACCGGGACTCGAACCACGGACCTCTCGGATTAGCGTCGAACGTGTTGACTACTACACCACGATGGCATGCCAAGAAGGCCGGAGAAATACCTTTTAATAAAATAACGATAAATAAGTCCGTTTTACTATTAATAATTAACTGATAATTATAAATTAATTCGTAGCTTCAGACAGATGTATGGAATTGTACAATAAGAATAATAAGTTCTTCAAAACGCCAAGTGACACACCAAAAATAGTTTCTCGATCCATAACTTTGGAAACTACTGATTTAAAGGATTCCACATTAAATGGTAGAGACAACTTTACAGCTGTTATGTCGTAAGTGTTTAAGTCAACCTTAATCAACTACAGGATGCGATGGGGTCCCATTTTTCCTTTTTCTCTGATTTTTTTTTTTTGTTCCTCTTGAAGCGAGTGGTTGTTATGTTAAGTTCTAACTATTCTGAATATTTTTTCAGGTTAGTTACAAAACTAGGTGTTGGAATTCAGATAAGCGATTTGCATTCAATTTTTTCGTCGCGAGATTCTAATACGTGGAAAAAAATTTTTTTCATTTTGCGAATCCCGAAACGAAATCTAAAACAGTTTTAAGCCAGCAATAACGTCAGATTCGTTTTTTGAAATTATTTTAAACATCGAGATTTAATGAATCTTAATTTCCTGGAAATTAATGAATCACATATTTATTTTTACGATCAGTTCTCCTGTGATGTCACATCTAACTTTAACGTGGATAAACATTATGACAGCAAGTAAAAGAAAGAACAGAAAAAAATTATAAATTACTATTTTCAGCAACATCTTCTCCTTTTTACAAAAATACAGCATACAAAATTACAAAAATCCTTTTAAATCTCCGCAAGCGTAAATTGAAGAAAGAAAACACTTTTAATTTATATGGAGAAAACGATTTTAAATATCCCCAGGACTTCCATATTATAAATAAATAACATTCTCTAATGATACCAGACACTTCCTAAAACATAAAATAAGAATAAAAGAAATAATGGCTTGATAAATGATGACCATGTAACTAAAGTAATATATGCAAAAATAATGTGCCTGAAAAAGAGAGAGTATACTGGAAGCAGTAAAGATTGTGAAGTGTGCTGAGCTGTCGCTGATTTGGTAATGGAAGATGCAAGGCCTATGATGTAGCAAAGAAAGGAGTGAAGATAAAGTTTAATAGCTTATTGCTCATTTGTATGCATAAGATCACTATAATTGATGCCTGCCTAGCCTATTTTCGAAAATTAAAATTTGTGTTCTGGTTGAAGTGAGAGGATTAAAGTAAAATAATGCATTTGGATATTAAGATTGATACATTTTTTCTTTTACTACACAGATATTTGCAGGCAGCCAAAATAAACCCTCATGCTATGCTGTCTTAAGCCCTCATGCTATGCTATAAATAGATACCTGTTTTGCAATCATTGCATAAAAGCTGAGTCATACTGTTGCCTTTCACCATTTCCGCACAAGCAAAAATCATTTTCCTTCTCTTTCCATTAACCAAAAAAAGATACTAATTTAGATTCGTTTGTAAAAGCGATATTTTGTAAAGCTGCCATTTATAAAGCGAAATTCTCCTATAATATCATTCCAAAATTGTGTGTGGCCATAAATTTTATATTTCAGTGTGACTAAGTAAGTGACTAAGAGCTTGAGTGTAAAGGGAAGTAAGTTATTTTATTTGATAAACTGTTTTTTATCAAATAAAATATTAGTTGTACTTTTAATTCAAAAGGTATCAAGCCATAAAAAAACGTATTTCCAAGTACTTGGTATTTTTTTTAGATATGCTATTTAATATTTTTGCCATTTCGAGTTATTGGTGTCTTGAAATTCAGTATGAAAACCTTTGATTCGAAATTAGCTTTGTCTGTAGAAGCCAGAAAATATGTTAGAATTTTTTGGAAACAAGATGATCCTCAAAGGTAAAGTCCTAAAATTTTCAAATAAAGGTTCAAATCACTGTTGCCACTGGTCTATTAAAAAGTTATTTGTGATGTATCGTAATATTTTTTGTAAGAATAAACCACAGAGAGTAGACAAACAGTTGTAACCTAATCTCAAGTGTAATCCTTCTGAACAAGTAGCCGCCATCAAGTCTTTTTGAAAAGAAGCTACTGTTTGAGATCTCTTCCTCAGACACGCCAGGTTAAACTGCCTAATTTTTTTCCCCTGGAGCTGATTCTAATACCTGTTTGTTACCCATACCACCTCATCCATCGAACAGGGCCATGTACCCCCCTTCCCTTCAACAATCCTCTCAGTTGGCGTGTCAGCCTGTCTTTCAGTACGCCACTCGAGATCCACAATGGATTGCGGTATCCATTGTTGGCTGATACTCGATATGCAAATAAGGCGTTCACGTGGAAACGGTTTTTTGATCGCAGCAAGAGGCATTATGTTGTGTTCTGGAGAGAGCCGTAGCGTTCATTAATCACAGGCTTGGGCATGGAAAAATGAAATAAATGATTAAAAAGAAGAAAAAAGGCAACCCCCTCTCCCCATCGCCTTGAAGGTCATACTTCTCCGGTCCGCTGGAAAGTTCTGGGGGTCTTTGAGGAGCTTAGGGGAGCAAGAAAATAGTTTGGTAGGTTTGTGTTTGACCAACCATTTCTCCACAATAGCTACCATTTCGATTCGGTTTCCACAACAAGAAAGAGTTTTGAATACACTCGTAATTAACAGTAACCCATACCCCTAACACTGTACATTTGGAAGAAAATGTCTTTGGTATCCGGATGTTCCCAGAGGTCAATCAAATGTCTTTGAACCATGACGATGCCGAAACTTTATAGCGCACCAAGAGACAAAAAGGTTTTTCACGTAGCATTTTTGAGGACCAAGAAAGGGTTGAAATATATATTCAAACTCGATGATGACCTGGAATGGTCCAATAGGACTGATCCAGGTTAACTAATATAAAAGAAATTTTCCAAAGAACTTTTGAATGTTTTTTTCTTCGCTGTATAATTCTAAACCTACTATTGACGGCTTTTTAATACCTTTTTTCCCCTCTTTTGTGGCGCATTTGCACCCTGCATCCATAATGGTAATTATGGGTGCATACAAGGTCTTCTCCTTTCAAGGTGAATATTTTGTTATAAATGAAACCCATTATTAAAGTCAAGATAAATGCTATTCTTTGCATTTCATGCAACTTGTCGTAGTCTAATTTATATTAGTCAGTAATATCAATCTTTCGGGTTTGCAGGCACGGTGATTCAAATCTTTATATTTTTATGCTTCTTCAAATAAAGGAATATGCTATTATGAAATGTTTCGGAGTTAAAAAAAATCATACTTCTCTATATGGAAATGTTCTGAAATTAATGTATCATTTGCTTTAGTATAAGAAATAGTAAAAGAAAAGAAAATAATTTCCTTGCATTCTAAGTTACAGTTTTATAGTATTACATTTAAAACCAGATGTTTCCCAATTTCAATAATGAATTTTTATAACTGTTAGAACTTGTCCGAGAAAACAAAATTAATTTCAAATATTTTATCGAAGGAAGTTTGCCATGTTTTTCTCTGCGGTTTATTAATGCTTTTATCTTATATTAGAGAAGGTGAAGAGAAAAATTATGTGCGGCCTGGATTCATTCAGCTGATGGATGTTTACGTTTACAGAACGTTAATGTGTGACCATAATTTTTTATATTTATACTATTTATATCTGGGATTTATATTTTGCTTCGGATATCATCACCTGTAAAATGCGTTACAGCCTGGAGTTGTAACAAAGTTTCGACATTTTGGTTAAATGATTTCTCTTCTTGCATGTTTATTCGCAGTGTACATGAACCCTTAACCCACAAACATACTAAATTAAATATTTTGATATTTTCCAGTGTTTACCAAAATATTTAATTTAATTATTCTTAATTTCTGAAGCTGAGGGTAGTGAATATTTGCAAAGCAATTTAGAGTGGAATCCTGTTTTATTTTGGAAAAGAGGTAAGATATTATTTTTATATATTTAAAATCGTGAACTTTAAGATTCTAATAATACACTCAATAGGATATTGTAACTTATTATGATCTAATTTTATGATTTGCCTTCTGTAAGCTTAGTTTTAATATATTATGACATGAATGAGCTTTAACGTATGAGTTATCTGTTTTAGAAATTATTTCCTATTACTTTATTTATTATTTCCGACGTTAAAAGTGACATCAGTATCTTCGCAGTTTCCCACGTTCGCTTGTTCGATTCTTTAAAGAATCGGGGTGGGGACTTACTAGTATTATAGTCATGTGATAATAACAGACTCTAGAATACTTAATAGTTCAGTTTCTGAAGTTTAATTCTGAAGTAAGACAGTTCTTTCATGTAACTATGAATATAATTTAATTTTTATTTTTTATTGATTTTTTATTTATTCACCTATTCATTCTTTTATTTATTTATTTTCTTATTTACTTTTCTTTATTTATCTGCTTATTTTATTTATTTATTACTTTAGTGATTGTACATTATCCCATTCGTCTATAATAAACACCCAAAAATCCTATTTGTTTATGAACAGTAATTTTATTTTAACAATTGTTATTATTCATTTAACTTCAAGGTTAAATTTCCAAACTGTGGAAAACTTAAGATCACTGAAATATATTTATTTTATAATAAATTAACTCTTTTCAGACGGTTAAATATTACTTTTAATTGCCAGAATACTATGTTATATTGATCAGAAATTGTCAGGAAAAGTGTTATCACATAATGAGACCAATTCACTTTGACAGGAAGTTGAACTCACTAACACTCCTCTAGTATAAATGCGTTTTTTTTTTCTTCAAAAGAGCTATCACTTAATTTTTTAAACCTGATTATATGTTTTCTTAAATAATAACAATAGTTGCACAACACTAATTTGCCATTTGTTTCGCACAACAAATGGCAAATTAGTATTACTAACTGAACTTGAATAAGAGAATTGATTCGAATATGCGACAATACATAAGTGAAATTCAATGACATAGATCTAATACATTTTCATAATATACATTTTCATAATAATCTTAACTTTGTCTTGAAAATCTTTTTAAAATAGCTAAGACATATTTTTAGTTATTAATTTTAGTTAAGCATTAATTAGTATGATGTTTTTATGTACATTAAAATTTTTAATATATAGTTATATTAGGTTATTTGAATATGGCAAATCCACGACGGTTGCCTGCCTAAGAAGAAGGATGTACTCGTGGAGGACTTATAGAAGTGAACTGGGTCGTATTCCTTCGTATTCCTGCTCCACACGAAGAAAACCACAAAAACCAACCATGTGGATGGGGGAAATTATGTAAGACTGGAATGAGCAGCATTTTTCAGTTTAGTTAGAGTCAAGCTAATAGTTTACTGAGCATAGAGAGTATTGAAAGATTACTGCGGGAGCTTGCGCATTTGAGGATTTATTACCTTGGGTATAACCTTCTTAGTAGTTTGAAGTAGTAAGTACTGACTGTAATCTATCACACTGAGAAGAGCTTTAGAGTACTTCTGCGTGAAGAATCCAGAACTACAAAATGTTTTTGGGAAAAATAAATTTCATCAAGATATCATCGGTGTGCATTTAATCCATTACGAACCCGCACATGCGTAACAATAATAAACTTGGTTAGTATCATTATTAAACACGGGAATTTTAATTGCACTATTCGAGGTATTTTAGTTAGTTATTTTTTGTTACTCTTTTAGTGTACCCAAAGAAAAAAAATAATTTCATTGTTTAAACGTTTCGGAAAAAAAGTGTTTTATAAAACTATTGTTTTATAATATGTTACATTTCGTTTTATTAAAATAAAATTACTTTATTGCAATAAATATGTATTTGGCCTATAGACAAGTTATAGCCTCTTTAGCCGTATTTTTCAAAGAATTGATTAGGCTGCAATCCCAGCTAGTTCGAATATTTGGCGTTTTGCTACAATTTAAACAAAAGGCAACATAGAGACAGACGGTTATGCCATTCTGAGTGAAAATGTCTCTTATTTACTATGCATGTAAACAACAATTACACACACATTCAGCTACAAAATTCTACTCCAGGGTATAAAGAATTTGGAACAAAATCATGATTTTCCTGATGTTCCGATCCCTGGCTTATGATGAGTTTATCCTATCCCTACCCCCAAAAAAGGCCATTATTATTTATATTAATTGCTGTAAAGATAATATAAAATATATACTTCTCTCTTCGTTAACAAATTATTGCCCAGGTATTCTGATTCAGTTGGAGAAGACAGAAAATTGTGTTTTGGTTATGGCTTATGTAAATTAAGAGAAATCAGCCTTTTTAGAAGATCATGCTGAGAACGGCTTATAGTAAGGCTAGGGATGTAAGTTGTAAGGTATTTTCTATCCCCCTCTCCGCATACCTTCGTGGTACACTCGCTCGACGCGTATTCAGGAGGTCCGGAGATCGAGTTCCGGCAACAGCATTGCGGATTTCTTCAGTTTCCTGACTTCGAAAAAATTCTAAAGGTTTCTACAAGTGTTGCCCGAACTAAAAAGCTGATGGACGATAATTCTTCACCACCAGGATTTGGGAATTGGGTTCCTTCATCCCCTGCTTCCCTTTAAAAGGGGAAGAATTTCTCTCCCTCATTTATACATGCCTTCGTGGAAGTAAGCTCGATGCGTATTCGAGAGGTCCGGAGTTCGAATTCCTGCGAGGGCACTGCACATTTTTCACGTTCCTCCATTGATATAACCTAATGACTCTACAAAGTATTGTTACGTGCGGCCGGTTTGTAATAGACTGAATGCATACAGCTCCTATGAGCGGTTGATAAGGTTCATTTGATCAAATGAAACACTTCAGACATCTGGAACTTTCCACAAAGATAGTAATACAACTCTTCAAAATATCCCAGAGTACAATCAGCAGTTACATTTCAAACTACTATAAACGCTAAACACAATGCAATGCAAAACGCAGCTAAAGAGAAAGCTATCCAGAGATATCTCACGCTGAGCTAATAGCTAACAACTGAGAGCAGGTGCTCCCTCCGGCCTTATATAGTTTTCGCCCGACCGCCGAGATATCTCTAGCATTTTCTTCGCCTGGAAATTACTGGAAGGCAATATTAGGGTCAAATTACGGTTACAGGTAATATAGTGATCACTTTGCTCAATTACAGTAACTGGTACAGGGACCAGACTGGACTTCATTCAATTACTGTACCTGGTACAGGGACCGGACGGGTTGTACAGTGACCAGACCAAAATATCACCAAATGATCAGCAAACTTGGCGACTTTTGGAGATTTCTTGCCAAATCTGGCGACAAAAATTAGTTTCCAAATCATTTGCCAGCTTAGCGGCAAATTACCGAGATACCCATTTACTCAATGTTAAATAGATTTGCCTCTGTATTCTTACTTTTCCGGCGTAGCTTGTCTCTTAAGATTTTTTAACGTTATATTACACAGAAAAATACAACAATTTCACATATAATTTCACTGAAATCATCTATCTATGGACAATATTCGTAACAGTATATAACACTAAATTATAGTCTTTCTTCAATTCCCATTAAAATCACTTTAAATGAAAGATATTCTGTGCCTCACTAGATTTTTTACTATATCAAACCAATAACATTTCTACATATTTTTCAGACAATTGCTTTAATTACTGAGCTATCTATTTTGTTTCACCGTGAAAAGTGACTAAAAATTCCTAAGGTTAACATATCAAGCGCTGGAAGTTTTACGTTTTTAAAAGCGATATATGGCTGAATGGTACTATGGTAATTGTAAACAAAACACTAAACTCTTTTCCATTCGTTATTGTTTTGATCGCCATAAAAAAAAACCTAAGCATTCCAACCCACCCTTCTCTGCCATTTTAAGGGAAATTTTTGAGGATTATTCAAAATTCAATTAAATTTCAGTAATTCTCTCTCGATTTTGTGCTTCGAGTATCTTTTCATAGAACTTTAATTAATGTGATTTAACTTTGAACTAACTTTGATTAATGTGAAGAACACCACGCGAGAGCATTTTAGTATGTTTGAGAATATAGAAAATCTCCCTCCATTAATCATTTTCCTTCTCATTCCATCGATCGTACTTCAGAAATTTTGATTCAATGTACCTTCATTAAAAAAACATCTTCACCAAATAATTCAGGAATGATCTGATTCTTTCAAACTCAGTATTCAATGTTAACAGTACTTTCAGAAAGCAACAATATTTTTGATGAGATGCGAAATAAAATTAAGATATTGTTACGAAATGCCCAGCTGCGGTGAGATAGCTTTCTCACAAATTGGGGGTATGGTTACCAGAAAATGGCAGGAAAAGGAGGGTTGCCAGATATAGCGCGAAATCGCCCATTTGGCGACAAAATTGGCGATATTCCATAGATGGAGCCAGAATATTCTAGAATACATTCTTAGCGGGTTTCCTAGGAATGTTCTCAAAGGTAGGTTAAAGCTATATATACCCTGCCTTACGCGGAGAGAAGAGTATCTTGAATTCAGTAGTGTAGTAGTGACTTGAGTTCAGAGATTAGCTCGAGAGCAATCAACCGAGTCGGGAACTGTACTTCTGGAACTGTCCCCCCCTTTTTTTTTCCACGGTATACATACAAATGATAAAAATGTTTAATAAAATTTATTATAATGTTATGCATCAATAAGTGATTGACTTATAAATGAAAAGAACGAATTCAAAAATAAAAGTTATAGTATCTTTCAGTGCATTTAATAAGTAAATAATGCAGATAGAAGTAAAAAAGGTATTAAACAGCTCGGTTAGGTTGGATATGTCATCTTAAACATTATAATCTACAACAAAATAATTTTCATAAGTAATATTGTTACGGATTTCATATTTATTTAGAATTGTAATTAAAATTGCTTTATATTTCCCGTGCAACGCAGACGATTTTTGAAGAGAAAACTACGTCGACAAAAAAAAAAAAGAAAGAAAAGAAAAATAAAAGAGCGCGTGCATTTAATGTTGCCATCCAGAAAAGTCTAGAAAAACCGAGATTGTTTTAATGATAATTAAAAAGCTTATAAAAGCCGAACTGAGACACCTCATCTCAGTTGTTGCAGTTGTTGTTGTTGTAGTCGAAGCTGTAAAAAGCGAACTGCCGTTTGTTTACTTAATGCTGTATTGATTGTAGCGATTTCGCTGCGAGATAGAATTATTTTATCTGTTTTGAACTGAGTTTCTGCTAAACGTTTGAGATATTGTGATATCTCTGAAGAAATATTTCAGCATTTTGATTTATTTCTTGTGGAAAGAATAAATTTTTGTTAAATTTTACGACTTGTGCATTCAATCCATAATGAACCCGTACGCACGCAACAATATTTTTATTGTTGTTTTGTTTAAATGATTCAGAAAGAAACTCAATGGTAAGTAGAGTAAAATCTTATTTTCATTAAAAGAAATGTAAGGTAAATAATCATGATCACAAAGTTGCTCCTTTCTCTAGCAGGTCACTTGATTCATATGGAAAAGAAAACACAACTGCAAATAGAACAATGAATTAAAAAACATTAAAAGAAAATCGATACTGGTAGACAAGTGGAAAAAAAATCACAATTTGAAAATCAGGCAGTGGAATAGAGATGAAATGAGTGAAACGAGATGCCTATAAATAAACCACTACTTGTAACGATCAGATCCAGTATTCATCGCGTTCATGAAATTCATATTTTCTCCGATATGTAGCTGTTCTTGGCCAGTTTTCGTGAATGCCATCTGTCTAGATAGCTTTCTCGACGCAGAGATTCCTTGATTTTTCCAGAATAAAATCCGCTAATGCCAGATCACGAGAATACAGCACAGCTTGAACCAGACCGACTGCGAGATTCCCATACAGAGGATCAGTTTGCTATGGGTTTGAGGAAGTAACTTTCTATCATTATTTTCGCGAATTTTATGCTATTCTCTGAGATTTAGTAAATATCAAATTTTTGGGTCAAATGTTTTCGTAAATTTCAGAATTTTTCTTTCACCTTAATTTTTGTTTTAATTGCTATATAATATTTTATATTTGTATAGTTTAAATACCACTTCCATTGGAAATGACGTGATAGGCAACTGTCACGTCATTTGCAATTTCCGCTCTAAAAGACGAATTAGAACTTTGAAATGATCCCTTAGTTTAGCAAGGTTTCTGGAATATTAGGAAAAAGGCGTCTTTAAAAGTTCAGAAAAGTCGATCTTCGTTGTTTTTTAATAGAAGTAAAGTTTTGATTCAGTAAAATAATTGATCTTTGCAAATTTAAAAACATGCAATTTAATGGAGAAAATCTATGCAGATACAATAACGTATCCAGTCGCCATCCAGTTTAATAAATCTCGCAGCTTATTTTAATCTAAGAAACCCAGTTGTAATCCGTCAGACAACTTTTCTTTTCCTATGCCTTCAAACTAAACGGATCGCAACTAAAGTAAAAGTTTAAAATGAAACTATTTTTTCACCTGACGTCACGCAAATTAAAAGTTAACATTATTAATATAAATTCTAACCACGAAAGATTACTAATTACTGCTTAATAATTCAGAACTCAGGTGCACAAAATTCATGAACAAATCAATTAGTAAGACGAAAGCAATCATTACGAGGGCGAATCCATTTTAAAACTTAGGGAAGCTCGCTTTCTGAAAGCATTGAAAAAAGAGGGAAATACGTGGATATTTAAAAAAAATTTTTTTGAAACCTTGTTCTAAAAGGCTAAAGTGAAAATGCTCTGGTAAATACAGTAAAGTTAAAATTATCTTAAATTTCCCCCTGGATTAAATGCACGTGCTTACGAGAAAAAGTAAAGGATCTTTTATTTCTGGAGTTAAAACCAACTTCCGATAATTGCAGTTTGTGAAAAATGAAAGTTAATCCATTTAAAATAATGATTTCCGAAGTTGTTTTAAACTTTATACTGATGCTTTCTATCATAATGGCAGTATTTCAGTGTATGTATGCGTGTGAGTGGGCTTTCGTAGAAAGCTTTTACTGATTTAGGTTACATTCCATAAAACTATTAAACTATTGTTCAGTTTTAGGCCATGGAATACAACATAAGCAAAGAAAAAAAAATCTGAAAGCTTTCAGATTTTATATTACGCCCAAAACTGCGTTTTATAACGTTTTGTGTGTTACCTTCATTTATTAAATGTCATGCTCTTGGCACTTAAAACACATAAAATTCAATTCAACAACAATATAATAATAATTTGAGAAGAGCATATCTTTACAATTTCCGATACACAGTCTCGTGCGTTGAAGATTTTCCAACTGCTGCCATTGCTCGCTTTGAAATCATTGAGTTTGTTAATAAAAAATTCGTTAAAGGTTTACAAAATTTTAAATAGTTAAAACAAATTCGAAATTCAAAATTCGGGCTTCCAAATGCCCATGTTTGGTTGGAGGACTACGTTATTCAAAATTTGGTGGCTCTGGGTACCGTTGTTTCTTCACAATGCTGGAAAAATTGATGCATTCCCGCAGATTCTTCATTATTTAGTTTCTTTAAATGTAAATACATCACGATAATTGGTGGCAACAGTTTGAAAAATGAATCGGCGCAAAATGCCGTTTTGAAATTAATAGCCCTTCTGGGCCAACGCCCTTTGGGCTAAAAAATGTTCTGACGATATTATTACATAAGCAAAGGATTAAACCCTGAAAACAAACAATGAGAGCGAAGAACTAAAATAGCCGATTTAATTAAAGAAGCAAAAGTTTTCTGATTAATCATAAAATCAGACAATCTGATTCAAGAGTGAAAACTACTAACTGAGTTTTCTGTAATTCTAATATAAAACTAGACCTGTTCAAAACCATATAAAATGCAACTATTCATTTCTTAAAAAGCTGATTAAAAGTAGCTTAAAGCCATGAAAGTTTTTTAATATTCGGAAGCCATTTGCGGAGAAGAGAATAGTAAACAAAGGACATTTTTATGAATTATTTTATAATCAATTTTATTAAAAATAATATTAATAAATCTTATATAACATGAGGCGGATGTTTTCGTGGTTTTCCTTAATCGCGACATGAATACAAGCTAGTTTCTCTTAGAAAGCCAGATAATCCTAGTATGCTTCTCCATGATCATATAATCCAACTTATTAATCTGAAACCTGAGTAGTTTGGTTTTACTTTTATAGTTTTTATACGATACTTCACTTTTCCCCATCTGAAAATTATTCTATATAACTTTCAGTTTGTCATCTTCATATTCAATGTCATACTAATTTGCTTATTTTTAAAAAATTTTAAAAATTAAATGAGTTCCAAATTCACTTAGTTAAACGATTTTTAATTCAATAATAAAACCTTCAGATATAGTTCTAATAATCTGAGCTAGGCTTTATATCTCTCGGCCAAGTTAAACCCCAAAAGATACTTAAATACAGTTCTTTTAAAATAAAATTGAAAAAAGCAAAGCATGCAAGGGAGGCTTAAAAGGAGATACGCCTTCCTGGTGGGCTTTCTAAAGGCGAATGGTTCGTATTTAGATTCCGCAACATTAATGAAAACATAAATGTAGCCACAGCCTTTCACCGGGATATGAATACGGATTTAACTGTCAATGTTCAGCGGTCTTGCCCTTCTTCTGTTAGTGAGCCGAAAATAGAAAGCATTTCAAATGAATAAAACCGTAAAAGTTACGATTAACTGCAATATTTATTAAGAGCTGTCACTTACAACTGCACTCAGAATAATAATAAATCAACTACTGCTTGCAGTCATGAATGTCATTCAACGAATCCTTATCTAGATAACAATAATTTATACTATTATGCTAACCCTCATTTTAAAAGATAAAAGACTTAATTTAACTCTCTTGGAAAACGTTTTATTGCAATTCCCTTGCCAAGTCGATGCTCCTTCCTCGAACAATCTCATTTGTTAGGCAAGCACGCAAAGAAAACAACGGGGCAATCGCCAAGAGTAATAAAGTTCTAAGGGTACTTGAAAATTACTATCCGAAAATCTACCACTCAGTATCATTTGTCACTCACATTCTGTCCAAACTTCCAAACCATTAGCTGCGACTGTTGAGAAATAGAAAAATTTTGAACGGATGGGATCAAAAAATTAAATTTGATAGGTTAATGGAAGTTTAAAATAAACTGTAATTCAAATAAGAAGTAATAAGGAAATCAACAAAATGATAGTTGCTGACTTTAGTGGATAACAAAATCGCAGATATAGATAGAAAGGCGATATAGTAACACATCCCTAGAAAATACATCAATTCACATTGAAGTGAGTTCATAAACATTGCCCTTTTTTCTTTTCTAGATAATGTCACAAATCTTCATAAAAGTATTTTTTACTTTTTCTTCCAGAGCAAAAACACTCTTAAAGCAAAACACTTTTTTCTCCTGTTTTTTTTTTTTTTTCCATCTAAAACTGGCAACGCTAGGGGCTTTATGAAAGTGTGCGTAGACTGAAAGACAGTTCTGGTTACCCATTTCGCTTAATCTTCCAATAGTCCCTCAAGAGATCGAAGAGTAGGATATAAAGGACGCTAGGTAAGGGGTTTCCTATACCCACCCTACTGAACGGACGCCACGCATCTTTTCACTAAACAATAGCCGTCTTTTTATTGTTATTAAAATGATAAGCCTTGCAGCGTTTACATGTTAGGATCAATAGAGGAAGAAAGCAAAAGAATAAAAAAAAGAAAAAATTCTCTTTACCCCACTTGACGAAAAGAGATCTTTTTTTCAGCATTTTATTATAGTTATTCTTTTTGACGTCACCCGTCAACTGACATGAAATATGTTCACTCCAAGCGTAAAATTTCGGTTTCCTCCTCAAAGAAATCGTAAATAATTACTTTTTTTAAAAAAATTGTGGGGGTATAAATGTTTGAAGAACAGAATTCCCCCAAAGTACTTGTTGTAGAAAACCGTAACTGTCATAAATCACTCAACTCAGTATTTTCTTATCGAAGGCCGAATCAAATCGGTCGTCTTTTGAACGCGAGGGTGTTTTGATGTGAAGCAGAATTGCCAGTTTTAAATTCGTATTTGAAGCAATATAACTGTAAAGAAATATCCCTTCAGAAAAAAATAAATTTTGAAATATTTTTTTTTTCTTAGAATATCATACAATAAAAAATGCAAATCTAGGTGCGCGTTTCCCTCAGGCAAAAATCTAAGGCAAAAATTAAGGCAGGAACATAAAATTTTTATTGTCATTTATTAACCTTCTCTGAAGTCCTGAAAACATTGGTTTAACAACAGTAGTATCGTCCGGACTCTAATAACAGCCTCCTGAAGTTTGCTAGGACATTGTGGCATTGGTATTTATGAAGCTAGACAGATGAAAGATTCTGCACATCTCTTATAACTATCTACAGTGCCAATCTTTGATGGGATAACAGACTGCTTTATGGATTTATAAAAGACTAAAAAATATATGTATGGGCTTTAAATTAATTTTACTGTGTAGCAAAAACCAGCAAAACCAGGAAAAAGTAAAAAATAAAGGTGAAGCGAATTCTTTGCAAATCGACTTGAAAAGAAAAGGGGGATTTAACGTAAACACATAAAAATGCTATAAATTATACGATTTTAATTAAATCCATAAAAAAGTAAATAATAATGTTTTTCAGCAAGCAAAATTTTTGGAGATAATTATGGGACAGCTAGCAGTGCCAGATTTTAAATCAAAACTGTCAAAGAGAAATTTTATATGAATTAAATGTGATAATTTTTGTATATGCTATTTTTGCGCTCATTTTAATTGTTCCTTAAAACGCTATTAATATTCGAATTATCTTTATGAGTGTTCCACAATATGATATGCAGTCACATATGGCCAAGAATATTGCAATACGTAAAAAAAAATATTTTTAAACCTTCTAATACATTAACTGAAATTAAGTTATAAGGTATTTCTCCCACATTCTTAGTATGCCTTCGTGGTGTAATGGTCATCACACTCTTCGCGTACTCAAAAGGTCCGTGGTTCGAGTCCCGGCAGGGGTATATTTCATTTTTACATCTCCTACCTTCAAAAAATACCTATTGTCTCTACAATGGCGCCCGAGCTAAAAAGGTGGTGGATGAAGATTCTCCACCACCAGGATTTGGCGATTGGGGCCCCTAATCCCCAGTCGCCCTTTAAAATGGGGAGTATATAAGGTATTTTTCTCTCCTTCTTAGCATGCCTTCGTGGTGTAGTGGTCAGCACACTCGGCAGGTATTCGAGAGGTACGTGGTTCGAGTCCCGCGAGGGCATTACTCATTTTTCGTCTCTCCTGCTTCTAAAAAGCCTAATGTCTCTACTGAGTAATTTAAAAAGCTTTTCATATTTTATTTTATTCTTTTTCGTACACAGAAGGGTGGAAAATAATAAAGAAAATCACTACCCTAAAAAGCAGGAAAATTATTGCCTCTAATCAACATAGCAATGAAATGCGAGTTTTAACTTTTCTTTTAAATGCGTCCGATTTATACGGTGATTATATTCAATTAGTAGATTCGTTAAATTTTTTTTAAGTTTAATTAAGACTCTATTATAATTATCAATTCTCGGATCACTGATAATAGATATGGCTTCGATCACTGTTCATAGTTATGGTGATAGTTCGATTTAGAAAAAAACTTTTAAAATTAATAAATTATATTAGTGATTCCGAAAATTTTAATTAGAAAGTTTATTTCCATTTAAGGGATTTTTAAAAAATTGAAATTCTGCAACGATTTGTTTGATCATTAAAGTAGGAATATGTGCCAAATAACTGTAAAATATCGCTTAAAAAATCTATATAGAATTTGAAAATTTTGATGTGAGATATTTTGTGCCAATCCATGTAAGCATGTACGCAAAATTGGAGGAAAATCTGCTTTGTAGAAGTCGGTCAAAAATTGTTTCAGACTCAAATTAACGAAGAAAAAAGCTAAAGAAAATCGCTTAATGCCTATTCATCAATTTTGATTGTTGTTTGGTTGGTTTGAATATTGGTTGAATGTTATCAACATTTCCATAAAGGATGGAGACCAAATAATTTAACAGTTTATTAATGTAGATCTTGTTATTTTTCAGTATTTTCTTCAAAATGATGCCAGTATTTAATTTTCAGTAGATCACCTGATTTTAATTTATGGGGTTTTACTTACATTTTCCTAACTTTCCTCGCTTTGACAGACCATGGAAAGATAAGATGGAAAGAAGTTTGGATAACAAAACCATAATAACCAGATAGGCGATTATACGAAGTAGCGGAGAGTAATATTACTACGCAGAGAGGAAAACTAAGGTTAAAAGTCGAATAAAATAATTAAGGATATAAAAAACTTCTCTTCTTCAAACAGCACTGCGTCACTTTGAAGAAATGAAAATGTTTTTGAGTTTTAAGTGAAAGCAATGAATTTACTGTAGTGAATTTATTGTTACATGTTTTCTCTCTACTGGTTTTACATATTTTTCATTACTGGAACAAAACTTATTTTGAAAAATTCGGGTTCGTAAAGCATTTTTTCTAACTTAAATCAATTGAATAGAAATGATAGCATTTTACTAGTAAAATTGAATGGAAAATGTCTGGAATCCCATATAATTCCAAAATGATTCGAATACCCGCACGATATAAGAGCCAGGGGCCTATTTAGCTCTCTTTCATAAACATTTCTACTTAGTTTTTCTTTCAGGTCTGAAACGATATCTTATTTATTTTGGGCTTTTATTCCTTAATATTCACCTGAAGTGTTAATATTTTCATTTGTTTTATGTGAAATTTTGATCCATTCATAAAATGCACAATTTGAAATTAAATAACTGACGAAATTCGACTTTAATATATTAATAGCAATTTGTTTCTAAAAATTGACCTAACCGGTGATTATTGAAGTATCACTTCTCTTATCATTGAAATTAACTCAAAATAAAAGCTGGAAATTTATACTTATCAGCGTACATCTTTTTCTCCGTATATTGTTATAATCTTCGCCTTGTATCATCATTTAGTGCATGATCTATTTTGTAAAATCTTTAATAGCCAATTTTTTCAGTCTGTGTTTTATTCTGACGTTTCGAACTAACAATCTATGTTTCTGATTCAAAATAAAGCTGCTTTTAAATTATTCTTATTGGATATCATTTTTGCTTTATTTATTTACCTTGCAAGTTATTGTCGGAATTTTAAACGCTTATGAAAAAACATATGTATATATAAACATAATATATATATAAATATAAGTAATAATTCATAATAATTTGTAATAATAAAACTTTCCATATACCATCTCCAAGGAACAGAAATTCAATTTAAAACCATGAATGAAAAACATTTTGTCAGTATTTTAAATAGCATTTCAAGTTAGTATTTTCAAGACCTCCTTGCTTTAAGAACATAAAAATCTGATACGAAAACTTTTAATCGCAAAAATACCAAAATCAAAAGTAAAAATTTTAAGTATTGAAAAAGTAGCTATTGATCGCGGATTAATCGACTTATCAAGGGGATAAACCAATCTACTGTCAATTAA
>KK117589.1:212555-231942 GCA_000611955.2 Stegodyphus mimosarum | reverse complement strand
AAGCCTAATTTATCATACTGCTCGAACGATTTTTTTATCTAGTCATGCTTAGTTTTTCCTTCTTGAAAATAGTCTTTCATAGCATTCGTCAATTGAATAAAGTAGTCCCTTGAATAATTTTTAACACTGTCGTCTAAATTCAGTTAATTTTTTATTAGAAAACTGTTTAGTTTTGCAAAGCGATGAACATTATTCTTTTTGACAGATGGTGATCATGTTTAATAGATGTTTAATAGATTAAAACATTTAGGAGTTCTATATATTTTTATGTTTTTAATACATTTTTTAACATTTATTTGAAATTTTCACTTGTATTCCGATGCACGGAATTGATATTATTGAATTTATTTTTTAATTTTTTTTGTACGGCAGGAGTTTTTAATTTTCAGATGTACTGAAAGTATTTAATATTAATTCAGTGCTTCGGATAATTTTAAGCTTACAGAAACAGCTTACAGAAAACTGCATTATCATAAAAAAGTTTTACCTTCTCTTGATAATGTAAGAGTTTGAAGTTTTCTCCAATTTTTTCAGTCATTTATACAGCTATATTTTATATGATATGGCAAATATTATTTTTAGTTTCCCATTTTTAGTTTTCAATTCCCTAATTTAATTAAAAAATTATGTTAACTTCATTTATAATTTACAGTGCCATTAATCTGCTCCATTATTATTATGTTGCTTGTTTTTCTTTTGTTTGATCAGTTCTAATTTTAACTTAATCTATATTTGTAACTTCAATGTATACAAGGTCTGTCCCGAAAGAAATGCGCCCCATTTTCTTCTGCCGCGACTATCCGTCGCACAGCGTTGTGGAGTTACAACCTTTTATCTAACAGCTAAATGTGAGGAACCTAGTGAACAGATAAGCGAATAATCACATGAGTTCATGAACAGAGACGCAAGACTCAAGAAGGGTTAAATACCCTTTATTATTCAAAATACGAATTAACACAGTCGGCACCTGTTTCATAGCGTACAGCCAAACCTCCACTTGATCTTGAACTGAAAGTAATAAGAACTAAAACTTAACTAATGCTTAATTAAAAAGATATAGCCGAAGCTATCAAGATTCTAAGTAGTTGGCCCCTAAATTTCAAGTTAGCGAAGCTATTAAAGACTAAAGTACGACCGAGCGTAGTAATAGCTTAGAGAGAGAAACGTAGCTAAAAGGCGAACGTGCGCTAGTCAGAAACTCTGGCTCTCTAATGAAGTCAGTGGAACTTCGACTTAAGTACTACTGTTACTCATTTGCATTAAACTCGATTCTGGAAACACATTCTGGTAGGAAATTGTAAGCTGAAAATAGAATAGATAGGAAAGTAGCTTTAACAAAAATTAACTATTAAAAACTTAGAATAAACCTTACAGCGTTGCCGCTTTCACGAAAGGGTCGGTGGAGTCTTGGGAACACAGAGCGACCAGCGCCAGTCGGCTCGGAGCTCATGGAGAGTCACAGTGCTTGTTTTAGCCAACCGTTGTGTGAGTGCTCGATCGAAATCAAGATGGAAAAAACTCTCGAGCAGCTTTGCAAAGTTTTGTTTCAAACTTGAGAAAACGCCGTCGGAGACTTTTGCGTTGTTTCAGTTCTGATTTGTCCCCGCCGGACTTCTTTTTGTTGCCGAAGATTAAAAAATCCCTCAAAGGGCAACATTTGGGGACCCTGGAACATCAAGGCGGCTACGACGAGGTTACTAAAGAACATTCCTGTGACGGACTTCCAAGACGCATATAAAGCATGGAAATCGCGTTGAAACAAGTGTGTTAGAGCAGGAGGGGTTATTTCGAAGAATACTGAGTAATTATACAAACGTGTTTAATAAATTTCTTAAAAAAATGGGCGCATTACTTTCGGGATAGACTTTGCATATCAGACAACTTCCAAGCATTTCGCCATAACAGGTTAAACTTTAGTAACAATTTTAGTATAATTGTGTGGAAAGCCGAACGAATGGAAAAGAGTCTCTGAAATATATTAATCTCTGATCAGCACTGGGTTTCACTACGGAATCCCAATTTCTGAAAACTGCCACAAGAAAGAGGTTTTCCTTGTTTTTAATGCCAAAATCACTAGTACTTGGTACCTGGATTTATGTACTTTTAACATATTGCCTTAATTTCTTGAACCTATTTCAAGATGCACGTATATATACGTTCTTTCAAACAACGTAAAAATTATTCTAGGCCATATACATGCGACCTTGTCGGTCAGAGAGTTTTAATGTTAGTTGATAGTTGCATGATTTAATATATGTGATTAGTAAGTATGTTATTTAGTTGATAGTTGATAACTGGAGGAAGTACCAATGCTTTGCTGTGGGGCTAACAGTACTATGTTTTAAAGTAGGACCAACTGTGGGGCTGGCCTTTGACTGCAATGTTTTCAGTGTTAAATTTTTTTTCAAAGGACAATATCTTTCGAGCACTATTGCTTGAGAAGATTTGTACGAACGAATTAGTAGTACATGAGAGGCTCTTGCACTTACGACGACGAAATGCTTTCTTCGCCTTGCCCGGAGTGAAATTTACAAGCGATCTTGTAAAATGAAAGATAATGACTTAATGACCTTTATCTATGCAAGAGAGCTAATTAAAAAGGGGACAAAATTTGTTGGCGTAAAGCAACTGCTTTTCTTCGGACGGAAAAATTCTTCATCAAAGATGAAATAAGTCTCTGGTTAAGTTTGCTACCCTATTCGTAATTTGACGATTTTCTTCCATATTTTTTGCTTTTTTATGAGGAGCTATATTGGAGTTATTTGTGATGGATGATAAATGCAGAAACCTATTTTTATTGAACATTTGAATAGATAATGAGGACAGTCTCCTAATTTACCGCATTGGCAGGTATATGTTGATGAAAATCTTCTGGAACAAAATTATATTGGAAATGCACCATGGTCTGATAGAACCTAGTTTATTTGTGGAGTAGCTTTTATCTATTAGAATTACGATCTGGAAATACATAGAAAGTCATTCGTCTCTTTTGTATGATAGTCCATTCCTATTGCCATGTTGTCCTTGTTATTTTTTGCCGATTGGTAGTAAAATGACTTCTTGGGTATGGTATCCAAGGTTTGCCGCTGCGTCTTGTAAAACTTCTACCACAAGTTTATATGCTTGTTCGTTTTTATGATATAGTGAAAATTCCACATGCTGAATGTGTGATTTACTTAGACAAAGAAAGCATGGAATTTTAAATATTGTGTTGATTTTTGTATTTTGATCTAACTTCAACTTACTTAACTTTATAAAAGGCGCATTCAGTAGATAAGGTGAGCTAGGAATGTCCAATCTATGGAAGAAAGGTATGCAGCCCTCAATGCCAACTGATGAGTATGCTGAAAATGGACAAGAGAACTAACTGGTTAGAATATTTTTGGTGACTAATTAAAAGAATTGAATATACGTCCTTATGTATAAAAATTACTAATAAATTGGTTTCAAACGAAGATAGGATTTAAAATTAAATTAAAAACTGATTGATTAGCAACAAAAATTTAATTGGTTCTCGACTTCGGTACAGAAGAAGGTATTTAAATGGTTAAAAATGTGTTGCATTGCTTTCCATTTTATCAGAAGATTTATGAATACAGATTTCAGGATTAAGGAAAAAAATATAATTTCAGCATATTTGCTACTCCAGTTTTATTGGACAGCAAACTTATTAAATAATATAATTAATAACTTATTAAATAATATAAACTTATTAAATAATATAATTATTATAATAAAATTGCGAATGGAATATATGGAACTGCAATCAGACACTCAACGCACGTTTATATCGTATTTTATAAACTGTATCTCCTACAGAAATATTTTCAGAACTCCACCAACATACTACATTAATGATAATTTCTTTTGAAATTATGAATATCCGTAAGCACGTTCTCCAGTGTGAAGCATTCAAATAATGAAATAAAAGCAAAATAGCGTCTTACAAGAACTCGCCAACAAGTAGCCGAATGAGTAGAGCTGATAAACTCTGGTAATATGTTTCTGGGCTTTGTTGCAAGTGACCAAACGGATACAGTTTTTCTTGTTGTTGTGATTAATCTTGCTTGTCTGATATCAGAGCAAGCCCAGGTAATTCATTGTGGCAAAGAGGCAAGATAACGTCTGTTATTGGCAAGAGCCTTGGACACCATACTAATGACAATACGACTTTGCTGAGTTCCGCCTCGAATCTTAAAGAAGAGCGGCGCCGGGGAACAGGTCTGAGCTCAGCTTCTCGAGAGAATTTTCGACTGGCCACATATTTAGATTGAGTTAAAGCCAAACAAACACTACACAGTTACAAACATCCAGGCCTTCTCCGGGATTCCAAGCCGAGCCCTTCGGTATGGCAATCAGAGTCGCTGACCAGTATCCTAGTTACGTGGCTTTCTTTTTGTTTAATGTGTTTAATTAGTTTAGCTTAGAAAGTTTGCTGCAAACACATTCCCTCTCTTTGATAGACCTAGCGTACTCTATCCAATGTCTGATATAAATTTTTCGCTACCGCTACCGCCTATCTCTGATTTTTACAAATGATACACAGTCGCCATGTTTATATTAAAATAGCCCGCGTTCGCATTTTCTTTAGTACACCTTAAATTCATTGTTCTGCTCTTAGTTTATTTTTATCTATCAATGCGCACCGCCCATTTTTGTTCAGTTGCGCAGCCTAAAGGCTAACACAAACTGAAAAACGACTACCCGTCTCCGATAAGTGCATAGCAAGGGAAAAGAAGGTCCGTTAGTTTATCTATTAAATTATTAGAGGGCGTTGCTCGTCAAGGTAACAGCATGGAGAAGCTAAAAAGCAATTTTGCTCGTACTTCTCTAATAACATTTTACAGTACGTATTATTTTACACAATTCGTATAACGAATAAATTATGCTTTTAATATTCTGTAGTATGTCGGTTGCAAAATTTCTAACTCTACTTCTTGTGAGTAGTATTAAAATTAAAATCTAATAGTAATGATGAAATTTTATAGTAATAAGCCCAATATGGGTATGTTTATACACATATACATGTATATTAAATCCAAAATATAATCAAAGCAAATTCAAATATCATATTAAATTCTAGAATAATAAAAAAGCATGTAAAGTTTTCAAATGCAAACCCTGAGAAAAATAAACTAGAAAATAAGAACTGTTCCAGAATTCCCAGACAAGCAATGCTCTTCAAATACAAATTTGAAAAGTGAAAAAAAAATGGAACTTATATCTTCCGGTACATCTTCTTCAGGGGGTTTAACAAAGAGATATAATTGTTTCAGTTCTGATTTGAAAAAATCAAAAAATCTGTTTCTGAACTGACAAAGGCACATATATAAGAAATTAATCTTAAATAAGGAAAATATAAATTGAATCGATATATGCATTTATCACTTCAACGGCTACAGGTTATAATGGAAAAGACATCTTGCCCAAATCTAAATACAAAATAAACAGCAAACTAAAGACCAAACTTAATTCAGAAATACAAAAAGCAGTACAAAGAATAATTTAAATTTTATTAAGTTTCATGCATACATTCACGCAAATTCTTCATTATTTAATTTCCTTAAATATAATACAGAGAGATAATATTTGGTGACAACAGTTTAAAAAGTGATTCACACTTTTGCAGTGATTCAAAGCAAAATCTCGTTTAGAGACTAATAGCCCTTTAGAGATAACTTTGGACTAAAAAAAATCTAACACTATTATGTGCAAAGAGCAAAGGCAATATTTTTAGTTACTAATTAGGAAGAATACTAAGTAACAATAGAATTAAAACTATTGTAGTTAGGAAAAGAATGCTGAAAAATAATTTTATCTTAATACTCGCAGTCTAACACAGTATACATGCCAAACGATTCTAATAATTTTTTGTTAGAATTAGTAAGAGTATTTACTATTGAAAAGAAAATGAGTTCGGAAGAGGAATTAAAACTGATTTCCATGAAAGGCTACAACTAAACCTATTAGGTGGTATAGACTGTATTTTTAATCATAACTAATTTAGATATCATTTTCAAAAGTCTTACAGTTGTAATAATTTTTTAATTATTTCGTAATAATTTTAAAATAATTTCGATGTAAATTTGTTATATGATTTTTAATAATTTCGTAGTCAATTTTTACTAACTAAATAATCCTATTTTATGTTCTGTGTTTTTTGGAAGCCCATGAAAATGAAATTTGTTGCACATAATAAAAATTATGTTAATTTGTTTGCTAAGCAACACAAATTAACATAATTTCGTCTTCCAAAATCTTTTCCTTTTAAACAAAACCTACGGCAAGTATACTACACTATTCTGCAACTGTTAGGATAAAACGTTACATGCATTAAGGTAAATTACTTTTAAATACACTTTTTCTAACTACAGTAGTTTATATTATATTTATTACTTAATATAGTTTAGCATTAAAGATAATTCTAAAGATTTCTTAATTACTAACCCCAAATCTGTGCAATTTTACTATAACACGCAAACGAAGTTAATAATTAAACATGCAAACGAAATCCCATAGTTACCAAATTATTTCCGAATTTTAATTTCATTTACGGATAAACATTCGTTTTATCAGTTAAGAGCCTCGAAAGAACACCTCGAAAAAGTGTTTATTGTTTTCACTGAATCGATTTCCTTTCTGGCAAAATAAAAACAAAAACTTGCGGGAAATATTTTGGTAAGCCTTCTGCATAAGCTAGCCTACGAAATAAATGCTCAGGTATGTCTTGTGCAATTAAGCATTTTTCTTTATTAAATCAGCACATAAAACTCTCCATGACAGTCATTTGCGATAAAAATAGTAACATTTTCCTCCACTGTTTAGCATTAATATTTTTAACACCTCCTTTTAAATGTATGATTTTAGGTTTTGCATCTTAATTCCCAGAAAATTAAACAACTCCTTTTAAATGTGTGATTTAAGGACCTCACCTTTAATTACTAGGCTAGTACTTTTATTCAGTTAAAAACTGTTTCAAACATTAAACTGGAATCAAAACACGAACATCTGATTGCATTTCTTTAAAACTTTAAGATTTAAAAATTTTTGTTAAATTTTAAAATTATTAAACTATTTGAGATGTCATAATGTAATCAGAAATTTACCTATTGCAGTTAAATTTTTGTATTTACTTTTTAATGGCAATATCCCTTCTGAATTGCTAAACTATAATATGAAGCTTTCAGAAGACGGTAAAATGTGCCCTTCACGCTATTTTCCAATTCATCTTTATTATTGTAAAAGCATCTTGCTTTTTTGCTAAAAAACGTATCCAAAACTATTATCGACTGCATTTTTCATTTTCGGTCTCGACGGGACCAAAGAAAGAAAGAGGGACTAGGTAAACCAAAAGTACCACAATCCTCACCTGGCAACGGGCATAAAGTTCAAAGCCACTCCGCATAACGTCTTCAGCTTTTAACCCTTCTTTTTTCATCTTGCTGGGACCAAGTGTCAAACGATCCATCGAATGACGTTTTTATTATTGCACAATACGTGCGGAAACCATACGCCCGACAATTGGCCTTTTATTGCTAGATCCTTTTAATCAGTGTTCCACATCTTTTTTAAAAGGGGAATGGTACGGGGTAGAAGAAGCAACTGAGAGTGTTATTAATCTCGATTTTCCAGTTCAGGACACAATGCCTTCTGATGCCTTTTTTCACGGTTTGTGTGCGACACTGAATTCCCGTGTCTGAAAACGTTTGTACTCGTGTGTGGCGGCAAATTGGCCATGTCGTGATCTCGATTGAATGATGAAGCGGTTATGAATTGTCGCAAGTACGACTGATGATGCCAAAAAATCTATTTCTTTCATCCACACTCCATTCTGATTGATATGTCTGAAGCTTCACTGTAAAGTGTGCGAAAAGAGTGAGGACACTGGCAATAGTAATAGTCAGCGGGAGAATTCAGTGTGTTACTACATCTTGTACACATTTGCGTCTGCTACACTTCGGGATTATGTTATTTGAAATCTAGGATTAGTGAAAAGAACTTTACCACCGTTTAGTCTTCTTCATATCTTTTCCCTAATAGTATTTATCTTACTACTTTCAAAGAGTTTCTGCTTGCCCTTGAAGTAGTCTACTGCTTGAAACATTAATTAAAAAACTAACTGTTTGGCTAAGTTTCTGGTATACTTCCAAAATGGAACTTTCAAGATGAAATTTCATTATGTAGAAGAAAGTCTAAAGTTCATGCTCGGAACAGATGACGAAAGAATAAGAAGGATAGATACACGTTCCTTTGCAACAGTTGCCAGAAAGTAGCTGGGCTTTGTGGACGAGCATTATGATACAGCAAAATTCTAGTGCATTATAGGATTTCCATTGAAATCAGTATTTGCCAAAGTTATGTTCATTGATGCTAGGATACTAGAGACATCAATGACTTGATCTTTGAAATTCTTATTATCGTAATTCTAAAGCCTTTAAAATCTCAAAGATTCTGACTTTTTATTTGGGATTTTTCTGTAACTCAAACTGATCTTTTATGATTTTCAATCCACTCCGTTTAGAAATGTCTATAGAATATTAATTCAACATATGGCCTGGAAGCCATAAATTTGCAAGCCAAAAACTTTAATACAGCCCTCCTACTTTAATGCGGAATTTAAGAAAATTTATTGATTTTTGAACAGAAATTAAATTCTTAGACATTTAATTTCAAAAAATATAAAAAGAAAATACGAGAACGATACGAAGAGTGATTTTCCAGTTACAAGAAGGGTTGCTGATCAAATTTTGAAGCTCTCCAAACAGCCATACAAGTTTCTACAGATATCGATTTGCCACACACGCGAAAATAAGTAAATAAAATTAAAAGCAAAGGTCACATTCATTACTTTAAAAGATATTTTAAAAAAATCTCAAGGCTTTCAGATTTTACATTACGCCGAAACGTTTATTTCGTCTTTTTGACAAAATGTCTTTTGACAAACGTCTTCTTAACGTTTTGTGTGTTACCTTTATTTATTTAATACCATGTTCTTCGCCCCTGAACCATAAAATTCAGTTTAAGAGCAATAGAGCAAAATAATTTTAAAATAAGCATATCTTTAGAATTTCCAATACATAGTCTAGCGCGCTGGAAATAAAAATGTTTTTTTCTTTTTCGTACAGTGTTGAAATTGCTCGCTTTGAAATCGCTGAGCTTGCTAACCAAAAATTAGTTAAAGTTTTACAAAATATGAAATGAAAAATAAAACAAATTCTAAATTTCAAATTTAGGCTTCCAGATGACCATATTCTGGTGGAAACATACGTTATTCAAAATTTGGTGGCTCTAGGTACCGTTGTTTTATCATGGTGACAATTATGGATATCCTATGAGACTCCGTAACAAAATGTTGCCGATGTGGTATAATTATCTTTGTTTTCGTCATTTGTAATACAGAGATTAATTTTTCCAGTAAACGTAGTCTTATGGATAATGTATTCGTAACGTATTATCAAGTAATCGTCTTGACGCGAATATAAGACGGCTCCACTGGTGATCGTGTATAATAGGAGATGTTTAAGATTAAAAATAGACAAATGTCTTGCATGTTGTTGTGCTGTTGTTGTAGTGACTAATCTCGCTTGTCTGATATCAGATCAAGCCCACGAAATTCATCGTGGCAAGGAGGCAAGACTGCCTCCGTCGTTGGCAAAGTCTCGGCCACCGTACGTGTCCGAGGGTATCCCACATCTCTTCCCCTCGGCCAACCTCTCGAGAGAACTTTCGGCTGGCCTCATATTTTGCATGTCCCCATGAAGCACAGACTCTATACATTTACAACCGTCTATGCCTTCTCCGGGATTGAAACCCAGACCTTAACGTACTAACCCGAACCGCTATCCAGAGTCATTAACCACTACCCCGGTTGGTGGGCTTAACTTGCATGTAAAAAAGTCTAACACTAATTGGGTTGATATGTTGATCGTATTGTGCAAAACATTTAAGTGAACTGAACTCCATTTTTTGAGGTCAAACTAAGTGACAAAGATGTAAAAAGTTCATGCGAAAAGTTGAGAAATGACCAATAAATTATTAAAAAATATATTCAGATGTTAAGCTGCGCACGTAAAACGGATGTAGTTTTCTAACGTGCATTTTAAGGGAAAAAACACCATCTTGTATTAAGGTCAATGTGTATTTTTTAATTAATGTAAGGCTCTTCAGTGCCTTCTGTTTTGAAGCCTAAATATTTTGTTTTCTGTATTTCTAGACATATCATATTTCAGTTAATAGTTAGTTTTTCTGAAATGTTTATTATAGCTTCCAGAAAATCAGTCTCAATTTATATAGCAGCCGCCAGAGTTTAATCAAAATTTTTATACCTTACTTGCTATTATAGAATAGATAATAAATATCAGATTAAATAATGGATGTCAGATTTAAAATACGTATCAGCAATTATAAAACTGAGTTTCAAAATGCTGCTTAAGATAAATGTTCGACATGATCGCTTGAAATTCCATCCATTTTGCTTGGGAGACAGAATTAGCTTTCACATAGCAAAACTTCAATGACTAATAACTTTAGCTTCGTTTTTATTGGATATCGTTTATCAAAGCGCTATTAACGCTCCTAATAACTGTAAAGACACAAAAGCTGACAACTTAACAGATTGAATTAATCTTTCATCTTCTCAATTACAATTATGTTCTTGTTTTACTCAAGTCAAAGAGGTAATATCATGGATGGTCTCATTAATTTTTAAGTTAGTTGCCTGTCCAAAAACTGATGAGATGGTTATGTTTGTTTTCATACAAACATAACCATCTCATCAGTTTGTATGCTTGTGTACGTACTATACAAAGATTCTTAGATCAAATGCTATCTATAAAAGTCATGACCACAATGAAACGGAGATGTAATTAAAATCCTTCTTTCTTTGCACAAGTTACAGGCTGTTATACTATATATCATCAATGGTAATTTTCGGCACATCACAAGCAGTAACAGGGGAACTATTACACATTTAACATACGAACGAATAGACAGTAACTATAATACATCATCAGAAAGCTATTTTTCTCGTTGGTGACATCAGTTTCATTCTGCCTCTTATCCTCACAAGTTAAAATACCAGCTAAATATCCAGACGGCGCTTCAAGTCCCAAAAGCTTCTTTTATTGAAGCATCCAGTAATCCATTACTTCAACCATCACGAATGAATCTCATTAAAAGTGGCTATTATTAATTCCCATGTGAAGGGTCGGATAATCAAAAGAAAAATAGCCCAAGGCGTCGGGTCCGAATGCTTGATTAATGGTTGGAGAACGGGCCTCTAATGGAGATTCGGCCACTTTCTTTAGCCTTGGTTTTTAATGTTGCGGAATTTCTATTTAGTATAAAATAAGGTGGCAGCGACCACTTTAACTGGCGTATCGGATTGGAAGTGTCACTCTTTGATTTTTGTATAAAGCTATTTGTTTGAGTTTCAATTGAGAAGTCTTTACTTGTTTTGGGGTGTGCCGGAAACGGAAGGCGACTTTTGTAATGGACTCTTTGAAATTTTACTTATATTTCTTCTTCTTATTATTATTTTAGCATTTCTTATGTATAAAGATAGATCCATATAAAGGTACAATTATTTGAACTTTAGATCTTTGTAATAAAGCACTTATTAAAAAAAGATTGAAGCAGATCTTTGAATAAAAACTGAAAATATATTTATGTTGCACCTATCACAACAATGAGGAATATATGAAATTATATTTATGTTGTGTGTATCACAACAATGCAAGGGGTTTAATAGCCCCGAAGGTAAAATTTTCTTTCTTAATACCATCGTTCAAAATTCGCTTATTAAATATTGAACACAAAAAAAGAGTTTCTATTCGGTTTCAAATGAAATAATTAATTCTTCCGCATTCTTAAGGTTTTAAAAAAGGTCTGTCACTAAACATAAAAGAGAAAGAAATTTAACAGTGACGATTATCAGTAACTAAGCTTTCGTCTATATTTAATAAATATACATTATACTTATTAACTTTTTTTAATTGTATTTTTTATTGTAAATGTTTTTCATGTATTGCGTTTTTAAGTTTGCGTTTAAATTAGTCTGTTGATGGAAATATTTGAAATATGTCATATGTTGATTTCTTAAACATTATTCTGCAATTTAAGTAGAATTGCAAAAATAATCACCATCTTCTGTGCACTGTATGTAAAGCTGCCCAAAAGCTGTATGGATATGATTAGAGACTTTTGGACGTTGAGTAGATTTATAAGTATAATATGTTAAACAGAAGTTTAGACAAATGGGTCAAATTTATGACACATGCGTCTAAATGTATGCACCCTTGGTCTAAAGCACCTCCAAGATAAGAGTTGTAATTCTTGCCAGTCTCTCATCAGTTTCAGTGGGATATCGATCTCCACTAATTGCTATGCTGATAGCTGTGACAGGAATTAGATTATTGTCTAGATGAACGTAATGTAATCAAAACTGAGTACAGAGAATAACTTTATTATAAACCTGTAGATTCCTTTTTTTATCCTACTAATTTTCACAATTTTGTGTATCATACTTATGAATATAATCAACGTTCAATCATTTTATTATGTCCCATATAATATGAATTAATGAAAATAAACATGAATGCGTATGAATTAATGTCAATAATGTGCTCTTTAAATATATATAGTGAAATAATAACTACCCATAATGTAACCCCAGTCAATAATAACTTTCCCAGACTGCATCATTTCTAGATTAATCTCTACCACAGAGCTTCGTAATACTGATTACGTAGTTAATTCGGAATCTAAACTCTGAGAACTGAAACTTCTCTAACCTAAACCAAAACCTTCTCTTGGTGAGCTTCCGTATTCGATAAATGCTTACTTAGCTCTTCAGATTAAAACGCTATTTCCCTCTCAGTCTTCCTGTCGCAGTAATATTCAAAAATGTAAATGTTCTTGAATGGGCACGATTAGAGTGCCAAATAAATTGCGGCCACAAATGTCAGTTGATATAAAAATGAATATTTAATCTTACTCGGCTGCCAAGTTTCCTAGTCATTACTGATTCAACATTTTAGCATTCTACGCAATTAGATTTCTTCCTCTTCAAATACGGATCTACGATTTATCCTCTATACATGCTTCGCAATCAGTATTTCTGTGTTTCTACGTCTCAGAGTTCTTACATCAGTACTTATCTAAATTTGTTTTTATTACATATATGTATGTATGTAGTATGTACTTTCATTTTCTAAAAAAGAGTTTTTCATGTATTATTTGTTTTCATTTTTATTTAAATTGTTTTGTTCGAGGAAATTATTATAATTCTTCAGTTATTTTAACGATCCCTATTCAGGCTAAGGGCAGAACGTGTAATAAGTAAAAATAAATAAATAAATAAATACAGTAAAAAAATCTGAAAGCTTTCAGAATTTATATTAAGCCCAAAGGGGCGTTTTCTTCACGTTCTGTGGGTTACCTTTATTAATTAAGTATCATGGTCTTCGCACTTAAACCATAAAATTCAGTTCAACCGCAATATCGCAAAATAATTTTTAAATGAGCTTTTCTTTAGAATTTCCCATACACAGTCTCGAGTGCTGGAGATAGAAAATACAGTTTACAAAATTTATGGACTCCAAAAGATTTCATTTACACAACTCGAAAAATGAAGCTAAACTTTTTTAAAAGTTAAATAGTCGACCATGGGGCTAAGCAAACAGTTGTCAAACTTTCGGAAACTAGAAACGAAAGATAATCTATATACTAAATAAATTGCCGCTTTTAAGATTCCGTAATTTAAATATGAGAAAATGGAATGTATATATGTTTTAACAATTACAATGTATCATCTATCTTTTAATCTTAAAAGATCTTCGAACATTTTAGATTTTTCTGATCCTTTTCTGTTCCATCAGTTTCTTATGTTTTAAAAGATAAAAAGAATAATCTTGAACCTAATTCCTAAAATAAAATAATTTCCTCGGAAAATTAAAGTTATTCTCTTATATATAGTAATATATACATATGAATTTTAAAGCGCTTAGAACAGAAACGTTGTTATGATTAAGAAAATTTTCAATTTTAGCATGGCGGAAATTTATTTGTTTAATGGAAAAAATAATATTGTACAATATACAGTGGGAAAAGTGCTGCGTCATTGTGTGTAGTGTATGGGAGATTGAAAGGAACAGAATTTTGTTAGAATAGTTTCGATATACGACTTCATTCTAAAAGTATTTCAAAATTCTACCTTTCATTCTGTCTGGGCGATTGACAGGATACCTTGGAGTTAGTCTTAATGATATTGTTTCTGTCTGTAGAACACCGTATCTTGAAACCCACTGATTTCTTTTCACGGGACCATACGAAGAATCTTTGAACACTACAGAGTATCTCAATGCGAAGTTTCTGGTCACATTCTGTTTAGACATCTTTGAATGTGTTAAGCAACTCATCTTTGAACATGCCAAGAACTCATGAAATATCGCTTGCATTCACTTCAGCGCTAAACGTTTTGAGCAATGATTTTCAAATATACCGTGCAGAATACAGCACTCAATATTCATGGATATGTGTTGTCTTCTACATCCTGCAATCATATAAAGTAATAAATATTGTAAAATGTAATGCGTGTGGCATATTTCACTGTGCATTATAAAAAAATGTATTGTGATATGTTATCTGATATGAGTGCATATTTTGTTAACTTTGCATTCATGGAAATTCTTATGTCACCCCACCAACTAGCAGTAATTTTATAAGGTATTTTATCCCTCTTTTCTGCACGCTTTCCTGGTATAACTGTAGCACATTCGGCGCGTATTCGAGTCTCGGTGAGGGCGTTTCCCATTTTTCACTTCTCTTGTTTCAAAATAACCTCACGATTCTATAGTTTAACCACAGTTATTGAAAGGTATGAAAACCTTTCCCGCTTCCTTTTACCCGTTTGCTTCCATTCGATCCACGTCCGCGCAGTTTGCCGCAAAACATCAGACATTGTCTACATTCGCAAGTTTGAGTCTCACGATTAGTTTGTATGTTTTTGTCTCTCTAGTTTGGCTTTTGGTTTATTTCATTATGACAAAGAACACTACGGTTATCTCCTTAAGGGAAGGGATGCCTTCGTGGAAGTCTTTCTAAGAAAGCCACATTACACATAAGGAAAACCACGATCAATCGAACTTGGGCCAAATTACCAGGATTCTGAGACTTCATAGCTTGACTGCTGGCGGAGGGAAGTACTTTCTCGGAACTGAACATGAGAGATGAAAAATGAGCAACGCTTTTGCCGAAACTCGAACCACGGTCCTCTCAGATACGCACCGAACGTGTTGACCACTACACCGCGAAAGCATGAGAAGAAGGCGGGAGAAATACCTTATACAATAAGGGGGAGCAATTTTCTCACAGGAAAATATGTTTTCTTCCTTAGATAGCCTTTAAGCGCTTTACCATGAATAATTTATTTGGCTTTATGAATAGTAGTTATATACGCTGAATAGAAATGGTTTAAATTTCAGAGCATTAAGAGTTTACTGAAATACGGAGAAATTTCCGTGGTTTCAACATCTTTTATTTACTGACTAAAGTAAAATATTTAAGAATATTATGTGTAATATTTACTGAAAAGCTCTCTACGTTTTCTTAAGTGTTTACTAATCTTTCCAGCGAGTTTTAAGATATTTAATGTATTAGTTTTTTATATATTTGTTCATTAAAAGTTTTTTTCCTGACTTACAGAATTTTTTTTAACATGTAGTTCCCGATTTAAAATTTTCCATCTTGTTGAATATGCAAGTAAACCTAACATTCGAAAATCTCTTAGATATTTACTCTACACCGATCGTACATACTATGAAGACGCCTGACAAACATAAAAATATTTTGCATAGAATCTCTATCTTGATTCAGTACATTTTAATAATATATTTTTATAAAGATACTAATCTTAATAAATGCTTAGGAGTTTTTGAAAATTTATTTTAACAGAATATTTTAAATAATTGTGTTTATTTAAAAAGATAAATTTCGATGGAGGCGTGAATCTTTTTACAATTTATATTTTTCAATTTTTTTTTATTCAACGATTTTTAGTAGTATGAGCTATCTTTTTAGATTTTCCATGCATATCCTATATTGTATAAAGCAAAACTAATAAAAGAATTAATTAGAGAAGTAAAATAAATGGTTTTGTTTATTTAGCTGCCTACGAAAAACACGCGACAACTCAAACAGGATTAATTTCAGCTAAAATGTTATTTTTACAATTTCTTTTCTCTGCCTTCTACTTCTTCCATCGACCTCCACTGGAATGCAAATTAGTTTCAGTTTAAATTAACAGGGCAAGCACCACAACAAGTAACTTCCTAATCCGAGAGAAAAAGTCGCTCACTTAGCCGAACTATGGTGAGTGAATTCCATAACTCTTAAAAGCATAGGGTAGAATTTCTATTCTGGATTCTCGAGTTAGTAGAAGGTTAGATTGCATGTTTTTCTGATTTAAATACTAGTGTTGTTGAAACCTTGGATGAATCGACATCTAGTGTTTGTTATTTTTATCCCAACTATATGAGTTACTTTTAATAAATTTTCTAAATAATACTTTATAATTATAAAAATAAAACTTTAGTTGAATTTTAATCGTTGTCTATATTTAGACTTCTGTTTAATCGTGAAAATGGTTTCGTTTATTTGATTATGGTAAAGCACTCGAGCGCTGTCTGCCTAAAGGGAGGCATGCCTTCGTGGAGGACTTTCTAACTAGATATCTGAAGTTCAAAATGCTTCAGAGGGGCTTTTCAAAATGTACGTATGACTCAGCATCATTTAGAACAGCTACAAATTACTTTATTAGTTGATTACTATATATAAATAAAATTCAATGTTCATAGCATAATTTTTTTTTCTCTATGTTAAATGGATTTATACATATGAAAGCAATATCTTTGAAGTGCATGGGATGTTGAACAATTTAAATAATTCTTTTCATATTCTTTCCTTGATGTAATGCAAATTTATTTTTAACACTTCTGTTAAAAGAAAAAGCTAAGAGTTGCTACCTGTTTTCCAAATGTTTTTGTTTTTATTCAATGAAAGTAGTAAAACAGCGAAAATGTATAATTTAATTTGAATAAAAGAACAATGCAGTGTCAACTTAATTGAAATTTGCACTTTATTAGGCATAAAAAAAAGTGTAAATGCTGATAATTACATGATCATTCCTACAAATTTAATCATTTTCTTTATGTATTTAATGTTAAATTGAAATAACGTTATCATATTTCTCCTGTTTAATGATAAGACATGGTGTATTCAATAGAAATTCGACATCATTCATAAATGATATTTAATTGTGCTGAATTTGTATAGCTCTCAAAACTGAATTAATGATACCTTAAATTTGATGTAGAAAATTAATTGTCTTATAAGCCTTTTTAGAATACCCAATTTAAGCAACGAACAAAATCTCAAAGTACCACTTGCCATGAATCCATAAGTTCTCGCTGTGAATCCATCAAGAATGTAGGTACCACTCCCGGAGATAAAGCAGAATATTAGAACAAGCATGCCCCCCCCAAAAAAAGACCCTCGCATATAAAATAAGCTTGCTTGTCCTCACTGAGATTTTCTCTGGCAAAGTTATCTCTGGATGTTTCAAAGCTAAATTCGCATGGGCAGTGCCTGGGGAAATGTAATTCGATAATTATCCCTCTGTAGCCCGCCCTATCAATTAGGCATAGTGGCGGCTGTGAAGGAATGACAAGAGAATAAATCTTTGAGAATAAAATACTCACGCGTCAAATTTCGACTATTATCGAATACAAATGGAAAATTTATTGATGCGAAGAGGCCTATGTGGTAGCCAAGTCGGAGATTAGTAACGGAGATTTGCACTTATTGATAGCAAAATCGTAATGCAATGAGCATCCAAAAGTGGGAATCGTTATCACAAAGAATCTCTGAAGATTTGGGCATAGCAGTGAGTTGATTACTTATTCAAGACCTTGTAGTAAGAGGCCTGTAACAGGGATGTTATATTTCGAATATTTTCACTTAAAAAAGAATGGTTGGTAATATGGGATCCATAAGCTTCTCAGGCTCCATGGTGGGCTTTGAAAAAGATGGGTAATGAGACAGAAAATTTAAGAACTTAGCCTCACCAAATATGAAATTATAGATGTAGGCAAAGTAAACCCTATATGCTTTCTCGTCGTACAAATTACCATTATCCTTAAGTATTATTTATTACACAAACTGAAAGCCAGTATTTTTCAATTTTAGTAAATAACTTATGAATCTTCAATTAAAGAAAAATAAGTTCTACAATAATTATTTAAGGATGAACTTGCAACCAAAAATATTTTTTCTTCTTTCAAACCCAAAATAAGCGTAATTTACAGGTTGTGAAGACGGTCTCAAATCCATTTTGATATTGAAACTGAGAAACTCACTATGCATTATTATCTAACAAATATCACAACATGACAGTAAGTGATCAAAGTGCGTTATATTAAATATGGAATTAACATTCATGGTATAGTTCTTTGATATTTTTAATACCAGTTTTAAAAATATTTATCATTTTTTCAATCCATCAATTCTTCACATATTCTCGATGATAAATAATTTGCCTTTCTTTTTCCCTTTGAGCAATATTTTTATGTATGAAATACTGAAAATTCATCAGACTGAGCTAGAAACTCTAGTTCTGAACTGCAAGTTTCAATCGAGCCAGTCGATGATCCAGAACATTCATTATCGCCTGAAATGCAAAGGGATGTTTACCTAAAAGTTTCGTACTTTCAATAACTGCCTGAAGCACATTTTTCAAATGCTTTTTTTTTTCATATAAAGAGTTTCAATGTTTATATCTATCTTTCTGCGAATGTTACTTTGAATATCTTGCATTCCATTAAACAGTCATGTTGTTCCTCGCTCAGTTTAAGAATTCTCCAATCTCTATAGCTTTCTACCAATAAGTCTTACAATTCTATCAATCCTCCATCAACTTCGAAAGGACAACTGTTTCAAACAATTTTTTTACCAACTTTATCATTGCAAGAAATACGCGTTTTTTTCCTTTCTTCCTTTATTAGTGTTTTTTGTTTGTTCTTTTTTGTAAAATATTTAAACAACGTATCTTGTTGTTTTAATTTCCTTTCTCTCTATCTTTACAATAAATTTTTCTGAAAGCCTGACTTAAATAAAATAAAATAAAGCGTATAATAAATAAAAAAATACGCTATTTTCTAAAATAGCAAACAATGGTTGCAAGCGGACAGACAGGAATCGTGAGCGTACATGCACATTATAAATATTTGGAGTTATCACATATGTTGCATACTGCTACATTTTACAGCAAGAATTATTGCTCTGTTAATTCTAATAATGACATTTATTTGTATTATTAAAAATTAACATAATT
>KK117589.1:178626-212519 GCA_000611955.2 Stegodyphus mimosarum | reverse complement strand
AACATAATTATTTTATATTATTAATAAAAATTTATATTTTAATTTTTTAATTTATTACTCTGTAGAGATTTATATTTATTTTAAATAACCAATTAAATTTAAGTTCTTTCCTATCAGCCTTCATTCCCCTAATTGTCAGTGCCAGAATATTTAAATTTGGTAGCGCGCGTGAAGGAATGCAAATTCTACCAGTGGGAGAAAAAGGTTTAAGTATCAAGTTCTAGAAGTGAAAGTTAGAGAGTCTGGGAAAACTCTGTGCGTATTATAGCGTGAGCTTCGGTTTAACAGTTATTGCTGGTTAAACGTGACGTAACAGCTGTCACGTTGCTGCCACCAAATTTATCAACGCTCTGTTAAAAAACGGGATAGTCTGAGCCTTGTAGCGTAACTCTACTACTTGTTAATATTTTCAGATTTTGAGTTTAGTTCTTACTGTTTCAGTTTCCGTCCAAGCAGAGGAGTAGCGTGTTAGCTTCGAGTTGTCGCATTGTAAATAATTTAAAGAGTGTAATAAAGGGTAGTGTTAACTATTCTTCTGTGCAGTCACTACTCTTCAGATTTCACACAAAAGATAGCCAAGTAGACCCTACAACTTTGTTTCCACTGAAGCTGGTCCCCCTCAGCTACAAGCTCTAGATATATTTTTCTTAAATCTTCTCTTTTTCTTTAATTACTCTAGACAAATTTTATGAATTTAGAGTCATCTGCGCTTTTTCAGTCATTCAAGTCCAGTATAAGAAGACATATATAGCGTTTACAACTCGCTGTATGACATCATGATTGTAATCTTAATATCTGGGTTGGCTTAAGAAATCCTTAATCATTACACTCTTGATAGCTTAAAAGTTCTTATACGATATCTGCAGCAATAGAAGCTTTTTTATGCAATCATCGTTACTTTTTTCTCTGTCGCTGTTCTGGTAAAATGTAAAGGCCTATGTTATAACTCTTGGCTTGCATATCATTAGTCTCTTATTTGCCTTGGTTTAAGCAATGTAAGTTGTTATGTACAAGTCATATACAAATATATGTCATTACTTTCGCATGAAATTTCATCTATGTGATTACCAAGGTCAAAATGTAAGGTTTTAGTTAACAATGTTTTATTTTAATTTGCCTTTTTCTATCTGTTCTTATTTCAACTTTCCGTTAGAATAAGCGCGCGTTTCAGCTTTATGCTAATTTGAAGTGGAGCCAAGTTCTATTTAAACGAGAGGTAGGAACCTCTCAGTGGGAGAGAGCTTTTAGTCTCAGACCACTGTTACTCTATTCAACGTTCGCCTGACCAGCTAGTATTTAAATTCTAAGCCGTAGCGCTGTTACGCTATTACTTATTGAAGTAATTCTAAGTGCGTTAGTATTAGTTAAATCTTGCTACGCACCATTTAGCATAGAGGCCAACCTCGCGTTCATAGCTCTGTGAGCAACGACTATTTAATTTCTAATTAGCTTTAGTTTAAATTAAATTTGATTGTTCAGTTTAGACCGAAGTGGCGGTCATTATTTTCTGTATCCCTCGCGAGTTGGGAAGTGGCTGTATATAATTGTGGTTTAATAAAATAGGATTTTAAATCCTTCTTACGTATAGTCATTCTACCACTTAATCACAGTTTCCTACCACAGAACATAGCTGCATTCAGCTCCCTGTTCAAGATCAGGACTCAGTTTAATTCACGAACATGTTTGGCAAGAATATGCACCAAACACTCAGTCCTGACAACAATACGCTACAATGGTACAATTCCGTGCATTTGTTATACTTTTAGTTTTAATACCGGAGTTAAGAATATAAATATCATAGCGTAAAGAAATAAATGAGCAGTAAAAATTAAAGCATTAGTGATACTAGATCTGAGAATTCATTATAAGAATCTCACTCGTATCAAGATCGGCCAAGATATTTACCCAATAATGTATAAATACCATCGTTCGTATCAATAAATTTAGTTGCGAGTCAGCATCGGATGAGAAAAAACTTAAACCATAAAAAAATTTACCTTTTTTTAATTAGCAACGAATGGTACATTTTCTAGTCTTTTGGGATAAAAGAGAAAGCTGTAAAAGTCAACATGTAAAGGGGTTGTAAATGTAAAATATGCACGTATATTTAATTTAAATGCAACGTATATTTACATTTAACTCTATGCATAAAGTGTTTTATTAATTTCTGACTTTAAAGTTCTGCTTAAAGTTTTATGTGCACAAATGTTAACTTTACACGCTGTTGTAACCCCAAAGCTACAAAGCACATTGTTTGTAGTGAAATCGCTGAAACTGCTGAATTCATTGCTAATATTTTTTTAGAGGTCTAATATTTGTTGATTTCTCCTTACGAACATTTTTCATCGACGAAAAATTTGTATTAATGAAGCAGACTGCGTTAAGTATGATTTTGAATCCGTTAAATTTTCAAAATGTTCAGTACAAGGCATAGTTTACAAATATCTGCCAATCCAAGTTTTTAAAAATTAAAATTCAATTAAAGCAATTTTTATTTACTTTTAATAAGTATGTACTACCAACAATGTGCATATTAAGTTAATAAAAATATGTATTTATTTCATAAAAAGATTTTATTGGATCTTTTTTCAATTATACCTTTGTACAAAATAAGCATTAGGTTTTTCTGAAGCAGGAAATATGGAAAACGTGCAATGCCCTCGCCGGCACTCGAACCTGGACTTTTCGAATACGCGCCGAGTGTGCTAGCCGTTACACCACGAAGACATGCAGAAAGAAGGGAGAAAAATACCTTATACCGTTTTTTTTTTGTAATTTTTATTTATTTATCAATGTTAGTAAAATGAAATAGGTATAGGTGGGCCTTTTGCCTCTAGCAATCATTATTTTACATTCAGGTCTCCACTGTTTAAAATTGTCCACTTTATTGTTCTGATACTAATAAAAAAATTAATTTGAAAACAGATTAAAAACCTTATGCTGTATACAGTAGAATCCTTTCCACCGGCAGCAACAGGACCACGTCGATTCCGGAAAAGAGTTTTTTCGGATAATTGAATATATTGGGTTGGAGGGAAAGTTCTGTCGTATTTTAAAGAAAACATTTGAATTCATTTATAAAAATATGTGTTTAATATTAATCAATTATATATGCTCCGTTATTTGTTACAACCTGTTGCCATCTTTCAGGTAACCTGTGAAATCCTGTTTTGTAGAAGTTCTCATCCTTGGAATTAAAATAGTCAGCAACTGCCTTAGAAACACTTTCAAAAGACTTGAATTTTTTTCCTGTTAGATAATTTTGCAGAGACTTGAACAGGTAATAATCAGATGGTGCAATGTCAGGTGAATACTGTGGGTGACTAAGGACTTCCCATCCTAACGCATTCAGTTTTTGTTGTGTCACCATTGCAGTATGCGGGCGAGCGTTATCGTGGTGGAACACTATTCCTTTTCTGGACGCTAATACTGGCCTTTTTTCTTTGATAGCTGCATTCAAATGATCCAGCTGATTGCAGTACAGATCCGCGTTGATGGTTTTTCCCTGTTTCAGCAAGTCGTAGTACACTGGACCTTTCTTGTCCCACCACAAACAAAGCAGCACTTTTTGTTGATGGAAGCTTTTGGAACTGTTGCTGATGATGTTCCTGGTTTGCAGTAAGATTTTTTTCTCTTAATATTCTCGTAAAGAATCCACTTTTCATCTCCAGTAACCAGCTTGTCCAAAAAAGGCTCCACATTGTGTCTAATCAGATGTGAACACATTCTTGTACCATCAGACAAATTCTTTTCCGTTAATTCATGTGGAACCCAAATACTTTGCTTTAACACAAACCCAAGAGATTTAATGTGATCTCGAACAGTTGTATGATGAATGCCAAACTCTTCTGCAATTTCTCGACTTGTTAAATGTGGATTATTTTCAAACATGGATCGCAAAACATAATTATTGATCTTGGATGGTCGTCCAGATCGATCACTTTCTTTGAGGCTCAGATTCCCGGAACGAAATTTGCTAAACTATCTTTGACAAGTACGAACATTTACAATATCTTTTCCAAATACCGCACACAAATTTTCACATGCAACCGATGCGTTGCTTCCTTTTTGGAACTCATATAAAATGCAGTGTCATAAATGCACTTTATCTACTGACATGTTTTTCACTTTAAATATCACAAGTAAATGATGAACGGTAAAAAAGGGCACCTTTTATATTATACAGCAGCTAAAAAAACAAAAAAAAAATCCGATTGACTCACTAGACAGATTTTTTTTTTAATTTACAAGAAAAATCACCTGCCAATTTAAAATACGACAGAACTTTCCCTCCAACCCAATATAAGAGTTACTTGTTCATGCTTTGTGATGGCACTGCTGTAGAAATTGCAGCATACGAAGTCCGTAAGTAGTGTTTTGAACTACTGGCCAAAATTAAATAGATATAAGGTCTACAAGAAAATTCTGAACGATATAATGTTATTTCAAGTTTCAGCACGCATGCACGTGTTCATTGGAGACATGTCTCGCTATCTCTATCGTTGCATTTATGTACATGTGCTCGCTCTTTTAAATTAATTGAAACAAAAGTGTCTCATACCATTATTAAGAGATATGGTTTTGTAAACATAGCTATGACTAAGTTCGTATACGACACTGTATTTTGACCAAATGCAGAAATCAGAAAATGATGTCGAAATTTAGTGAACTTTTTTGGTGGAAATGTCTAGGCAACGGTTCGAAAAATGTGAAGCAGGTGACTTCAACCTTAGTATGATGGCATATAATTTCGAAAATCTGCATGCTTGCGAGATTGTTATCGTAATTTTAAAAAATGCATACTGTATGCCATGAAGCTTCATAATATAAAATTCATATAAGAACATATCTCAGCAAATCTTATGAAGGTCTGTATTCTTATAACAGATTCTATATATGTAAGGCTGCTATCGCACATCAGTCTATTTCAGATGAACAGCTGTTTTAAACAATTTTTCTGCCTGCTTACCATTAAAAGAAAGACGCACGATTTTTTCCTTCCTTTTGAAAAAAAAAATGTAAGTTGTTCGTTTTTAGCAATGGGATCCGTGGTGATTGATTGTTTTATATCATGCGACAAAGTAGAAAAATTATACTAAAGAGTTGTTACTGCGTTGTTGTTTCTTAGTTTCTTTCTATGCATATCTTCCTTCTCCACCTCCTTCCCATCAACTTTCTTCCTACCAAGTATATGCCGATTATTTCGTCGCCATCTTATAAGAGTGTGAGAGAAATAGAATTGCTTGTTTTCACTAAAACTACGCCTCCTTTTTTACTAATACTAATCGTCTTCGAACATAATAACTAAATGCAAGATGTGGTATGCAGACGCCGAGCTGTTTCAAATACAAGAGAATCTTTGTCACTCAAATCGTCAGCATATTCATAAACATTGGTGTAAAGAAATGTTATTTACAGCTTCCCAGGAAAAAGACAAACAAAAAATGGCGTCTTTCGATGTGAATTGTTTCTCAACTTCATGGGCGATGTCTTCAAACTTCGCACATCGACGCAAAAAAAAACAGATAATTAATCTTTACAGTCTGGAAATTTCATTGGATGAATAAGGTTTACGTTATTACATTGTACAACAGAAATAACACATAAACGTAACACATTTTAAGTTTTCAGACTGTTAACCCATCATATACTTCTTTATCCCCTAAGCTCAAATTCTGGATTTAATTCTAGACTTTCAAAACTGCCGTAATTTTGACACTGCATGTTTAATGGGGGAGGGGGGGCTTCGGTTGTGAGGAATTTTACAACATTTCGAAAAATAGATTAAAACTTTAAAACCGTACAAACTGACAATATACTGTTGTTCACGGAATGTTAATAAATCGTGACTTTTTATATGTGTCGTAAAAATCAGAATTACCTTACTAAAGACGAAAAGAATTTAGACCACACTGGTGAGAATAATGTAGTTTAGAAGGAAATAAAAGAGTTTCATCTTCGACTCATAAATCAAACGCATTTTATTTCCTTAGGAAACCCTGTGACATTCGTAAACTTTCTACTGACACGTCTTCAAACATAAGACAACAGCATTTAACCGTTTCTTGACAGAAATAATCTCTTTCGCATCAAACATGGAACCGAAAAAGAAAAAAAAAAAAAAAAAATAAAAAAAAAAAAAAAAAAAAAAAAAGAAGAGACATATATAATATGCTCTCGATACGTGCTATTACAGATCGCGATCAAAAAAAAGAGGGACATCAAAAATGTCTAGTTGAGCCATGATTGATGGAGCACTATGCTTCGGGCAGCTCTTGGAAGATTCGCTCACAAATGTACCTCTCTGTTACAAAGTAAATCTGGTGTTGTGGTTGAAACCGGTCCGCCAAAAAGAAATCGAATTCTAATGACAGAGGCTTATCTTTCGATGTGAAGTTCGCGACTAGACGATTGAAATATGAGCTACAGGAAATTGGGAAGGCTTGGCTGGTAATTTAAGACATTTTGGTAGGAATGAACGGATTGATTGAACTGTTTTCTCGGATTATATAATCAGCCTTTATGTTTTTGTTTCACGTTAATTGCCATTTTGAAATGTTAGACTGAATGCTATTAAGCACTGGTTTTAGAGACATTTTTTGCTTCTTAGAATCATGTAATGACATTAAAAAGATCATAATTTGCAAACTTCAGAAAAGGATTTTATGTTTAGTACCTTGAACTTCTCTTGTTTATTCTTTAATAGGAGACATATCATAACTTAGAACAAATTACACTAAACTAATAGAATCCGAATACAAAGATAAGATTGCAATTTTTTAACAATTTTACGATATTTTGTATTTCAAGTTTTTTTTTAAAGGCTGTTGACATTCTTAGAAATAATCTAGTTTTTGAGATGTTAATATGTAATCTGAGGCTTTCAGAAACTACGATGCAGCTTTTGACATGTATTTGTTATAAGACGCTTCCATCTTGTAGACGTAAGTAACAGCATTTCTTAAGGCTAGTTTCATCTTTGAACTGTTTGTAGCATTAATAATTCGCAAGATGAACAATAAATTTCTTTTGAAATACTTCTTTACTGCTCATGTTGAACAAACGGATTAAATAAAATTAAATATTTTAGTTACATTTTTTAAATTAAAGAGAGGGATTTTTGTTATCATCCGTTTGTTCAACATGAGCAGTAAAGAAGCGCAAAAAGAAACATTAACACAACTTGCTTAATGCCTAATACGTTAACCTTCAAATGATACAGCAGGAGTCCAAAGGACCCGAACATGACTTTTGATAAAAAGATTTCTGTTTACTTAGAAGCATAAATATTTTGTTATTTAACATTATTTTTACGCAAGTAAAAAATAGTAACCATATTTATACTTTCAAATAAACTTTCTGAGAATAAATGATTGTATATTAGAAAAATGATTGTAAAAGGTTTAATTTATTCGTAGATCCGCAGAACGCAACCATATAATTTAAGCACTAGTACTCCAACATATTATTTAAAAGAGAATAAAAAGCATTCCCCAAGGTTATTTAAAACACCCTTTAAATTTAAATAAGAAAAGTTGTTTTTAAATCATTAATCCTTATTCATTACTAATTGATTAGTATCGATTATAACAAACTTAAGTGATCCTTATTAATTATAATAATTATGATTAATTTTATGTCTAAAATTAAAACGCTTGAACGGTAATTTACAAAACTGAACTAAAACTTCTCTATCTCTGTGCCACTAATTTCTGTTACGAGTAGTATAACCTTATAGTAAAGGAAATGGTTAGGTTATTCTAATGTGGCAAACACATAAAGGCTATCTGCCCAAGAAGAGGGATGCTTTCATGGAAGACTTTCTAAGAGAAACTGATCCCTATTCAGGTCACACATGAGAAAAACCGCGAAAACCAGCCAGTCTTCGTTGGCTCGAAGCTAGGTTCAAACTACCAGTATTTAGTGACATTAACCGCTCTATCACTGGTGAGGAGCAGCCTGAAATGGTGGCTTTAAAATGATCCCATTAAGTAATACACGAAATGCATTCACTGTTCTACAAAAGACATTAATGCCAAAAAGCTTTGTATTGTTAAATCTATAATTTAATGATTTAACCTACCTTTTCTTATCCTAATTTCCTTGGGCAACTAGGGCTTTCAGAAGAATTTGGGCTCAATTTTGTGTTTACGTTTCATATTCGTAACGTTACTAATCTTATTAATGTTGTAGAGTCACTAGGTAATGTTAAAACACGAGACGTGAAAAATGTGCACTGCCTTGGCCGAGACTCGAGCCCTGAACTTCTTGAATACGCGTCGAACGTGCTTCCAGTTACACTACGAAGGCATGCGGAATGCAGGGAGAAAATGCCTTATATACTCTCCCTTTTTACAAGGTGACTTTCAAACGCTATCAGCGGACAGTGAGGTCGTTGCAATGGCTATTATATCTCCTCAATTTTTGTGTGGATGAAAATTTTCGAATAAAGTTTAACAAGTTATCTTTTTAAACTATTAATTTTCTTAGAAAAAGACTTATTTCCCTTTCCTTTTAAACGAATTGCCAGAAAAATCATATAATGCTTTTCTAATGAACTTTTATTTTATAAGAAAGAAACATATTAAAAATGATAGGTAAGTAAAAATTATTATTTAAGGATGCCCTAAGATATGAATATAATTTCAAGGGCTCCGAGAGCGTAAAGAGGCTGAAGAGCACACTTATAAAAGCACACTCAAAGGATTTTAACCATATGTTAAAATCCTTTGAATAACTGCAATTATAATAACATTAAAGCAAGAGTAATTACAAAACATCAATGCGTGGGTTAAAGTAACTAAATTTTCTCTGTTAATGCAAGCTCAGTTATTCTAAATGTTGCGAAGTGGGAAAAGTTTTAAGAATGCTTGCGTAGGAGATATCTTTCATTTCAAAACTCATACAAGTAAATGATACGTCTATCCTAAGCTCTAACAAGCTAATGCAGGAATTCCCAAACATTTTCTTGCGTAGACATCTTTTAAAATAATAGTTTTCTTCCTCTATTTCTCCACATTTTTCTCTGTAATATATAAAATATAGCATAATCATAATACAAATAATCGCACATAAATAACTTGTAGAATATCTTATGCTAATTAACCAATTATTGTGATTTTGGTTTTTACTATAACTTCTTCTTTCCGTATTCCTTATCAGAATACAAATTAGCTTTATGTACATTTAAGATGAAAGTTCTGTATTCTTTAGTTGAGAGAGCTTCCGGCAATCGTGTCTCTCTGTTAGTACTTCTTGCCAGTTCTGCTTAAAGTAGCATTCTCACTAACTGATGAGTTAAACTGCGAGCCTGTAAAATGCCTGTTGAGCCAGCTTTTTCTATTGAACGTGTAATTTTTTAGACTACGTTATCAGCGTTTGAATTTAACAGTTTGTTACTGTTAAGTGACATTGCAACAAGTGATCGTTTCGTCTGTAGCACATATTTTATGCCTTTACGTTCAATTTAAGACTAAAATAAAAAGGTTATTTTAAACCTTTTTCAATATTTTGTGAGTATTTAAGAGCTGACGATAAATCGCCATTTGCCTAGCAGAATTTATTAGGCTTTTAACTTCAATTTCCAATAGCAACCCTACAAACTTAAAAATAACAATTAAGGAATGTGAACAAAATTTTGAAAAATGAAATGGTTCGTTACATCAATTTTTTTTGTATTATTATTATTATTCCGATTTTGCAAAATTTAAACATGTTTTTGAAAACCAAACCTCAGACTCTAATTGCACAGAAGTTTAGTTTTAATTAAAGTGATAGCTGCGCTTAGAGCACTGATGTAATTTTTAAATATTTGGCATAAAGCTGATTAACTTAATTCTTAAATAACGTCGTTCAAAAGTATCCAACCTTTTTCTTGTTTCCCGTAGTATATTATTGATTTTACTAAAGCGTTCTTCCGTTCGGTAAGAAGAGCGAAAAGTCAATAATATTGGTTTGGTAACAATTTTTATTTTGGAATATTTCTTTCGGATGCCTTCTAAAGCCCAAAATTTAGAAAAAAATTCTATTTTCAGGTCAACTTAACCTGATCGGCCTATTTGTTATTGATGCGAGCTGTCAGTTAGTTGGATCCGGCCTCTAATCCTGGAAAAAGCTCGGATGTTTGCAAGCATATAGTGTCTGTGCGGAGTGGGCACACAGACATTATACACTTGCAAATATCTAAACCTTCTCTAGGAGGTAAGGAAAGAGGAATAGGAGATCCTCGGATCAGTACCCCGAGGTCCCTCTTTGTAGTGCACCCGATGCGATTTTGGTGATGAGACAGGTAAATGAGAGAGGGGAATTGTCCATTCTCGACGAATGTGTTAAATTGCAAGAGCCCGGCCGTTTAAAACAACAACAATCTTTAGACAAATATATTATGTCACCAAAAGTATTATTTTGTATTACAAATATAAAATAATACTTTTGGTGGCATTTTTAGTTTATATACAGATGATAGCGAATTTTTTTTTTTAATCTGATAAATTGTTTGGAATTCTCGTAACAGTTTTGTTCGTTATTTATAGTCTTTTGCTTTGCAGTTACGAGATTAAATCTTTTGTCGACTCACAACTATGTACCAAAATGTCAAATGTGCACATGCTCCAATAAATTTCTTTTCAGAATTTGCTATTACGTAATCAAAAACAAAATCCTTTCCAAACCCATTTTTAAGATGAAACACAGCTTCGGGTGTTTCTCTTCAAAAATATGTTCAAAACAAACTGACAAAGAGGAGCAGCTGTAATTTTTTTAACTTAGGATTTAAGACACAACCCTTTATTTCTTTCCTAGTGCCACTGGCACGTCGTGACCTAAAACTGCTCATCCAAATGCGCACCAAAACCAAAAATGAAATTCTTCTGCCTTGCTTTTTCGAAGGCTGTACCGTTCCTGGTTCAAGGGGACAAGACAGGTGACTCCAGTGACCAACGCTGGTCGCGTGCGGGCACCTGTCGTCTGAGAGGAACGCACGCGACATGCCCCGGAGGGTGCCGCTTTTCTGGGCCCGACCCTGACCTGCGGCACTTTTTTGGCGGAGTGTGAAAGAGTTAAGAGGTCTAATGAGATGCTCTCTCTGCATTTCATTAGAAGCTAGTCGTGCAATTGACGCTAACAGATGCACTTGTTTCGTCAACCTGTCTCGCAGGTTGCATGACGTTAACCAATCATAGGTAATGGTTAGTCGACTGCCACCTGCTCCCTAACTATCCAATTTGAATTTACTTTTTGTTGGTTTTCAGATCACTTGAGAATTATGATGGAGTCAGATGTCTCTTAACAGATTCGTTTAGTCGTTATAAATGCATCACTAGTAACATATTTCTTTTGACACCGAGATGCTAACATGGGGTTTATTAAACATCTCATTTTCTTATTTATTGCTCATTTTCTGTAATTTATATAATGCTATCTGAAATAAAGGTAATAATAATAATAATAACCAAATTAACGAATATAAATAGTAACATTTAAATTCAAGTTTCTGAAACTTTTCCTGTCCTTTCTTTCAGATCAAATGAAATTTTTTCAACATATTTGAATGAAGATATGTATCTAAAATTAAAATGGAACAAAAAGGTCTATTAAAAGTAAAGCAACACAGTTTACAGATAAATTACACACGTGTAACCAAAATTAAAATACTAAAAATAGCAAGACACTTACAACATTCTAAAGATTTAAGAATTTTGTAATATTACTTACTCATCCGGCCAGATGGTATAGTGGTTAGGGGAGTTGCCGAATGGTCCGGGTTCGAATCTCGGTGAAGGTATGGTTGTAACTGTTCGTCTTTTGTAGTAGGCAATGGTGGTGGTCTATTAAGTGCCTCCAAAATAAAATGGCTACCACTCCTAGCCTTAGAAGTGGCCAATATTGAATAGGCAAGTGCCCGTTATTGGATAAAAAAAATACTACGTGCTCCGATAAATTCTCTAATTTTTTTAATTATTCATGAAAAATAAAACTTTAAGAGGCTTTAAAAACTCGAATTTCAAAGGGGAGTCAGTCATTAGTGGCTTTCTATCATTAACTTGAAAAACCTTTGATTTAAATCATGCAAAAAATAATAAAATAATAATATAAATTTTTAATAGTAATTGTACAATTATTAGAAATATTTAAAAAATTTATCCTGTAAAGCTTTCTTGATACACACACACACACAAAAGAAAAAAAAAAAGGCAGCATGTTGTATTCTCTATCATATCCCATTTCTTCAAAACTACAAAACTAGTACTCGCAAAATATTCTGCATTTCCTATAAATTAAATGAAGACGCGTTATACTAAATTTAGGGCTGAAATCTAAAGCACTTTGTAATTTAATAGAGAGACATATAAAAAATGAAAAATTTTTTAAATTAAAAATTTTAAAAATTAGATTATCAAAACGAAATTGCAGTCTCTTCTGGGTGTGTATATTTTGGTTTAGCATGCAAAATAATTTTACGCTAATTTGTTAGAGTATACTTACAAATTTAAGAATTAGCCCATTACAAACCGAAATTATAGAGCATACAATTTTATTTTTAAAAGCAATCATTTAAAATTTTAAATTGAAATAATAGAAAAACATTTGTACTCATCGTAAATTAACGTCATCTGGAGACTTGTGCTGTTATTTAATAAAGAAAAGGTTTAATGATTAAATATGTAACTTGTATTTTGAGACAAATATTTCTCTTAAGTTGTAATACTCTTTACACCATCGAAAGACAAAAATCTGTAAACTGAAAATATTAAAGATTTTTTTGAGATATATCTCATTTACCTTAAACTACTGTATTAGTACTGAAATGCAAATGAAAAAAAACCCCATGAATTAAATAGTAGTGTTTACTCTGATGATTTCTGAATTTTTCAAAATTTGCTAGTTATGGACGGTTTGATCGAACTTTGATGAAAATTCTTCCGGAAAAAAATACCGCATTTATCTACTTGCAAGACGAATGCAGAAGGTGAATGGGCATTTTTGACATTAAGTCGAATTAAAAAGATAGCTTGCGATCTGAACTAGTCAAAATTTGCGTTCTCTTCCGTTCTATTCCAATCAATCTTCCATTCTATTCAAGAACTACCTCAGTCAAAATTAACACAGAATTATCTTAACTCCAATGCTCTGTATTGTTTGTTAATTTTTTGAGGTTGTCAAGCTTGCTGTTAATTTACTTTTTTCTTTTTAAATTTTTTCTTTCATTTAAATAATATGAAAAGGTACAATGATGTGTTGTATACTTCGAGATATTTCTTAATTAATTTAGTTGAATATATATGTCATAATTATTGGCTAAGATGATTTTGTCAAACATATTCTTTTGCATTAGTTCGAAACGTTTCATCATATATCGAGAAACGTGTTACCAGATTATCGATATAATACTAAGACCCTTATAAACCTTTATAACTAAATATGTATCTTATAAAGTTTACTAAAGAGCAACTATATTCTATACATAGGTATGTTCTTTTTTACTGTGCTTATTATTGTTTAGTTATAACGCACACATTTTTTTAAAAATGAAATTAAACAGTGTTCTGGCATTATGCCTAAGTCTTCATGCGCGGAAAGTTTATGTGCTTAGTTTTAGAGTTTATGTAAATAAAATTAATCTGGTTCTTTTACTTCATTTGAAATAGATGTTTCAAACAAAAATAAATAATAACTTCATTGTTAAATTTTACTGAGATATGTTAATTGTACATTTCATTTAATATATTTATAAAATATTTATGAAGTCAATATTTATAAAATAAATAATACGTAAAATCAATATTTTTTCTTTTATCGATAAAAATTAAGAGATAAGGGATAAATTACAAATTCATCAGAGTAAAATTTATCCAAGTTTAAAGTTCAAAGTTATTATCAGTTTTAAATCTTGATAATAAAAAATATTAAAACTATTAATAATGTACGAAGGTGCTGAAAATAGTCTAGAACCAAACAGAATATAATATTGAAGTGTCATTAAATTTGTGCTATATTGCCTTCAAATTTAATAAAGCTAGTGCTGTAGCCAGTGTTGTCATTACAATACACCTTTGGTCATAAGTTGCCAGCGAACATAAAATTAAAACATTTTTTGTTTTCTGAAAAGAATTTTACCTATTTAAAATAATTTAGGAACGCAAGTATCGTCTTTTATTCGGGATAGCATGGATTTAACGTTTTACATCAAGTTGAATATTCAACACCAGGTCACGAATATTCACATTAAAAGATTTCAAACACTTTTCAAATGGAAGCCATCCCAATTAAGAAAACATTAATGATTGATCTGTGCTCGGTCATTATAAATTCATATCCTTGATAGTTCATATAACTTCTTGGTATTAATACAGAAAAATTTCAAAAATTCAGGGAAATTTAAATACCTGATCTATTTTAAAAAACAAAGTCAATTCAAAACTTTAAAAAATATATATGTATCCTTGAAGATAATGTTGTAAAATATCCAAAACTTAATAACTATTTAAAATATCAGCATTATTTTAAAGAGTTATGATAAACAAGAATGATTCTTTAGATACACAAGTGGCTGTTGTTGTTGCACATCAACCTGTGAATATACAACCTGTGAATTGCAGTTAGCTAATAGATAATCAGATTTCAAATAATTGAAATTCTGGAAGTCCTTTAATTAGGTGAAGATGTTATTTTTGTGTTATCACGTATATTAGTGGTGCCAGTGACCAAAACTTAGTAAATGCATGCGTACTCCATTTGTTTATTTTTTGGATGAATAGTTTAAAATATATATGTACGGTAGATATCTGTTCACAATAGTTAAGCAGTTTATGACATTGCAATTATAAATTCTTGTTACAAAATACTCTGTATATAAGTAAGTGTGATTGTTTTGTGTAACATTTTTCCTGCAGTTTCTCTTTTTCTGTTAACCTTCATCATAAGATTGGCTTTATAATGAGTCGTAACAGTATTAAAAGAGTACGTATTAGCAATTCCAAATTAGCTGTTTTTGTTCTACGTGTCAATAGCCTTAAGCCATGCATCGCGAGTTACTGACGACTGGAGCGTTAGTGACTGATAATTTATCTGTTCAGTGACTATCTAGAGCTAGGTAAATGGGAGCTGCTGTAGAGTCGAATCTTATTAGGCATCACACCTGCCATGTTCTTTAAACTTCCTTATTTTAGGTTAATTTGAATTCCCTAGTAACGGTATATAGGTTTTTTTTTAAATTTTTGATTTTAGTTATAATCTACATTTAATAGCAAATAAATATTCATTTAATTTTATCTTTGTGTATTATTGCAGCTATGTATTTGTTAGTGTGAACGGAAAATAATTCGTCTAAGCAAGGTAAGTTTAGGCAAGTAAGGACAGCTAAGTTATCCAAAAAATTTTGTAAATATTATTAATGCATTCAGTAAAAATCCTTCAAACAAATTGTGTGACAAACTCCATGATAACAAATCACTCCATGATACAAATATTCAAATATTCTTGTTTTCCAATGCTGCAATTATAATGCTTCTTTCGGGACATAAGAAGATCCATTCTAAAAACAAAAATAAACGGAAACGGTCAACAGCTTTGGTAGCTCAGAAATTTACTAATTTCCAGATCAGCTGATTCTGGGTTCATTTGACAATATTCATAAACTATTTATCTATAATAACAGATACTTAGGCTAACTAATAAATCATTACTTCCTTCGAAGATATTGGCAGTGCATCTATTGCAGCATTAAGCAAAGACTTTAATTCAGATTAAGCCCATAGGGTTATTTCAGCAGTAAACTGAGCTATCAGAACTAGGCAGGAGTTCCCACTGACGTCATAATTACGGTGAACTTGTTATTAGTCTTAGTCATCTTAGTCAAGGAGTAATTTTGTTGTCTTGGCTGCCATATTAAAACTTCCACTAAACGGGTTGAATCTGCTATTAGTAAGCTTACTTGTGTTTGAATATTTTATAAGATGTTTTGCTAAGTTTGAATAAGGTTTAGAAAAGCATCTATTAAAAGATGTAATGCTATCCCTTCATTCGATAAGTAACTGATCTTCTTTTCAACCAACAAGAAAATTCTAAGAGACTTAAAATGTAACTTCTCCAAAAATGAAAAGATAGTTGTCGTTTATTCTCGAATAAAAATGTATTTTTTTAAAGTTATTGAAGACTAAAGCTTAGAAACATTAGTTCTTTATTTTTATGTTACACTTAAAAATCAATATACGGGAAATCCTAAAACATTTCTGGTAGGTGTCATCATATTTTTCCCCAATAAGAGCAAATGCAGTACAAATTCGTTTTCACTTCCTTGTACGAAGTAAAGAAAGTGTTGTAACCGCGAAAAATTACGGATATCATATTTCAACGAAAATATCTTTTTTTTCTGCTTTCGAAACCATTTTAATGATGTTTTTGTGTGACATCTGTACGTGCGGACAAAATAAAGGACTGTTTTCGCCAAAAAAGGACTAAAATGGATTCAGAGGAGATTTTATGGATTCAGAAGAGATTTTTTTCCTTGACTTCTGTATGTACGTATGTGTCACGCATAATCAAGAACGGATAGCCGTAGAACTTTAAAATTTTTTTTATGGGACTGCTATAACATCCAGTTGTGCACCGCTCTTTTTTTTTTTTTTTTTTTTTTTTTTTTTTTTTTTTTGCAATCGCCTGCGGCAGTCAGTTTATATATATATAAACTGACTGATGCAGGCGATTGAAAAGAAAAAGAGAGGTGCACACATACACACTAACACGTGTCTGTGTGTGTACGCATAAATTCTCGCTCTGTTACCTGGCTCGGTGAGCTTAGTTTTTTTATTCTTATGTGTTGGTAAATTAGGCATTTTTTGCTTTAAAAATGATCGAATTATGTCGTTTTCATGTTCCGGTTAAGGTTGGTATTTCTCTTCAGTTTATAAGGCATTTCTCCCGCCTTCTTAGCATGCCTTCGTAATGTAGTGGTCAGCACGCTCGGCGCGTATTCGAGAGGTCCTGGTTCGAGTCCGGCGAGGGCATTGCTAATTTTTCATCTCTCCTGCTTCTAAAATACCTAATGTCTCTACAAGTTAATCTGCATTCAATAGTCATAGAATTGTCAACAATTTAAAAGTTTAAGTGGCGAGTTAGCCTAACGAATGACCATTTGTTTACATTTAAAACTCAGTAGAATAGCGAATTTAGTCAGTTTCTGCACCTTCAGGGTCTTTATGTCAAGAGGAACCAAAAGCAAGTTTTTCTTAGTGAACTGATGTAATACATATAAATTTTTACATATGAAATCCAATGTGTAAATTTTAGTTACTAACATGCAATTAATTTTTTGAGTTAAAATTCTTTCTACTACTTCAAGAAATGTCTTAGAGGAAAAAAAAATTTATGCAAAATTGAATATTTTTTAAAAGAATATTTTAAAGTATCAAATACTGAAGTTTCATAATATTTGTTTTTTTTATTTGTTTATTGTTTTTAATTCATTTTATATTATTATTTAAATCATGAGTAATACATATAACACCTTCGAAGTGTTAAGGGAAATTATTTAATTAGTATATGAGATTCATTTAAGTAATAATTGGGAATAAAAGTTTATGTAATATAATATATATAGTAAACATCATTTCAGCCTTTTTTTGCTGTATTTATGAATATATTCTAAGGAAACATCTATTTAATACTCAAGTCAATAATGCCAAGTATAATCTAACTAACATCTACTTATTAGAGAAAAATATCGAGAATTATCTGATTAATTAGCATCTATTAAGTACATATCAGTGTACGCTAAGTAAAAAATATCTGATTACATGAATAATGACAATGTGATTTAAGTAACATCTGCTTGTAAATATTGTTAATAAAAGCAAATATAATGAGGTAAGGTTTACATTATGCTAATTAACAGTTATTTTAAGTTTTGTATCTTTCCTATCTTATTCTAATTTCAGCTTACAATTTCCTGCCAGAATGTAATTTCAGAAACGCAGAGAATGCAAATGAGAATGAGTACTATTTAAGTCGTGACTTAACCGACTTCAAGAGAGAGAGTCTGATTTCCTAACTAGCGCGCGTTTGCCTTCTGGCTACATCTCTCTTAGCTATTATTACGCTCGGCCGTATCTTAGGCCCTTGCTAGGCTTCGCGGATTTAATTAATACTTGGGCCAACTAGTTAGATTCTAGATTCCGATAGCTTCGGCTATATTCTTTAAGAGCTTTAGTTAAGCTAGTTTTAGTTCAAATTATTAGTATTTAAGTTCAAGCCCGAGTGGCGGCTTTATGTAAAGTTCCAAGTCGGAACTGATTGTAAATATACTGAAGAATAAAGGGTTTTAAACCCTTCTCAAGTCTCACGTGTTCTGTTCACACTTAAGCGATTATTCGCTTGTTAAGTGTTCGTGGGGTTCGGAGTTAGAACTTTAGATTTAAATATTAGAATCTCATAAGGTATTGTTTAAACTAATACTATTTCTGCTGAAGTTTTCATTTCTGTTATCAACTATAGTTTGCGAATGTCAAAGCTGAGAATAATGCTCAAGGTAGCTAGTTTTCACTGAATATGATAAAGAACGCAGTGATTATCTGCCTTAGGAGGGATGCCTTCTTGGAAGACTTTTAAGAGAAACTGGATCATATAGATATTATACATGGAGAAAACTATGAACATTCCCATGCAAACAATCTTTGGGAGTTGAATCCAATAGAAACTACCAGCATTCAGTAATTTCACCTGCTCCACCACTGCTGGGCGGTTGTTTTAATTACTGAGAATGTTCATAGAATTATTTGCATTCTATTGAGAGACGATTTCCAAAACTATTCACTTTCTTTTTATTCTAGATCAGATGAGTCAGTGAATGAGTGACGGGACACATGGGCACCATTCCTCTACCATTGTGATTAATCTGTTTAGCGCCACGTCAACCATTCTCTATAGATGTACATAATGCTTGACACAATACTTGACATAATACTGTACATAATACTTAACATAATACAATACTTAATACATACTTCACATGATATAATACTTGACATAATACACTTAACACTTCCTAATACTTGACCGTAATGCCTGACATAATGTTTACTTCTAATGCGTATTCTTGACATAAGTATTGGCTTCTAAGAAGGTCTTGAGACGTTAGTGCACTTGACACAGGTCTGTGCCTATATCTGATAGTTCGTTCATTATATTTGTTACTTGCTTAACTAAGTGTCTTTGTTTGGTCATATATTTACTAAATGCCTTCCTGTTTGTTTGACGCATTGGGATATGCATGCCATTTGTGCCACACTATATAATGCTCAGGGGTACCAGTGTCACCGCAGAAATATTGGTCTGTATTTGTAATAGCATGCTCAGCATAGTACATATGAAAGAACCGTGTCCTGAGATGTATCTGACGAGCATTAGATTGATATAAATCCTGTCCGTGTCTCCATAGGTGATATGATCGTAGGTACGACGGCCAGTATCACTGATGTCCCATTCTTCCTGCCATATTGAAACTGCCTGAAGTTTAATCTGTCTTTTCAGGAAGGAAATTGGCCAGGGGATTGCAATATGTTCTGCTTCCACATTCATTGCTGAGTCTTTCGCGAGGAGGTCTGCTGTTTCTTTTCTGTAGTCTCCTGCGTGCGCTTTTATCCATTCCAGCCTTGTTTCCAGTGATGTTTTTGACGTAAGTCTGATTGACGTCAGCCAGACTACTCACTCACTCTACATCAGATGAATTAGCGATGGAAAATGGTTTAAATTGCCTCAAGAGGTTGGAATTCTACCTGTTGATCCGCAGAAGGTATTTCATTTCCTTTCTACCACACGAAGGAGACATTCTCTTATCCGCCACCTTGGAGACGCGCCCTCTAGGGTAACAGGTTCTCCCGAAGAAAGCCTGTTAAAAAACACCATCAGATATGTGAGATTGATGAAAACAGAGAAATCATGAAGACCATTACTAGATTGGGAACCCGCCGTTTTAGAGGAACGAAAATTAATTAAGATGGCACCAGATAATATAGAACTTGTAGAAACTACCCCGAAAAGGAGCTTTCTCCAGAATGCATCTTCACCTGTTCGGCAATAATTGCTGCAGTGTAACGCTAGGGGGAATTTCCTCTCCTGGAAAGAGCCTGTAGAGTGAAAAGATTGTGGAACTGGCAAAAGCAGTGATTTTCACTTATAGATCCATTTGACTTCTCAAAGGACACGACACCAACCAACTAACCATGAATTAGTGATAAGGATTTAAAAGGATAGATCAGCATTTGGAAGCCATAGAAAAAATATTCCGGTCAAAATACTTAACAGCATTAATATATAAAAAATACACGGGTGTCAAATAATAATTTTAAACTATGGAATATTCAAGCTTAGATTTATGTTTAAGAAAAACTAGGAATTTCGCAAGAAATAGACACCGGTCCCTCTCCTTAAAGATTAAATAAGAAAAATTTATTTTATTCTAAAAAACTTAGCATACATTTTCATTTTTACAGATCCATCTAAGTCTCTTGTACATAACTACACACACACACACACACACAAAAAAAAAAAAAAAAAAAAACTGGATCGGTATGGTTGAATTTGTCTAACTTTAAAAGTTCAATAGTATTTTCATTAGAAATGTCAAGTAATATTGAGAACTTGCAGTATCAATATACTGTTTTGAGAAAAAAAATTACTTTGACATTGATGAAAGCCTATTATATCACTTTTATATTGAGAAAACTGCATTTTATTTCGGTTCTGTTTTTCTGATATCTAAAAAACAACAAACATTTTCATAAAGCATTTAAAAATGGATCATGAGTGACTATTGCATAAATCATATTTCATTATAGATTCAAAATTATAAATTCTCCAAAGTGTGAAAAGTTGCATAAAGTAATGACATTTTCTATTCCATTTTATACTTATTTGTCATACTGCATAAATTCAGTACAAGTTTGATATTAATTATTATGAGAATTAAATTAGCATTAGAGGTCATAACTTTCCGTGACTGACACTGTAAACACTCAAATTAAAACTGCAAAACATAATTTTGAATATTTTGAAAAATAAAATGTACAGTTTTTGAAAAAATATTACTTCAATACAAACAACTCTAACAACTGTTCGGCTATTTGTCGTCTTTTACTAATCACATAAATACTTGTTATTGAATCCATAAATCCAGTTCTTTAACAAGAAAACAAGCCAATACATCATTATGTCCCTTGCAAAATCGCACTTCCAAAAACGTAATCTTCAGCCCAAACTAACATAGTTTTTTCTATTTACTAAACATAAAATAAAAGCGCACTTACCCTGAGGCCGAGGGAGGGGTAAACTAGCGTACAGTTAAACAAACACCAAAATTAAGCGGCATCGAATAACACCTGGGTGGCAAAACCACACCTATACGTACATGGTACTACCATAAGCGTGGCGTGCGAAAAAAGATAATTGAAATCGCACAATGGAAGCTGTAATCTAAGAAGTATCACGCGATGTTACGCAGTTGAAGTAACGTTAGGAAACTAGCGGTGTATTCGGTGTTTGGATTGTGAGAAGCATAGTTCGTCCTTATATTAAAATGAATGAGGGGAATTTATTTCATTTTGCCTTCAGAAAGCGAGGGACAATAATTAAATTTCATTGCATCTCATGCATTCAAAACGTAGTCGAATAGTACAGTAACTTAAGTATGCAATATGAGCAATGACCCGAAGATTAACAAAAGAAACATTATAAATATAAATACTTTTTGCCCTCAGTCTAGTCAAAATACAAGTTAAAAACGCCGAGTAAAATAAGTTAACATAATAAGTAAAATAAGTTAAGATAATAAGTAAAATAAGATAATAAGTAAAATAAGTTAAAGATTTTGTATTGTATTATTTTTCTCATCAAATTTTCATTGAAAATAAAAAAAAACTTTTCTTTTCTTAATATTATAAATAAAACTCAAGCCATATCCGGTTAAAAGAGGTGCTGAATAAATTTATTTGTAAAAGATAATATTTCAAAAAATGTTAAACCATTAATTTCTAACTTCAAACTACTTGCAAATTACATTTGTATGTATGAAAAGTAATTAATTTAGCACACATCATAATACAGAGGGTATATTATATATCGTAATACAGAGGGTATTTAGACATTTTTAGACTATTAGGGACCGTTTAATTAATGCTAAAAGTGTAAAGCGTATTTTGTTTTAAATGTTCGATTTCATAGCTTTTCTTCTGGGTTACAAATTTGGATGGTAACTTCCATGATAGAATGGCTTTTCGTCAAATTTAGGAAGATATTTATTTCCATTCCATTTATTACTAAATCATGAAAAAATAAACTATGGCATTCATTATCTTTTCTTCATCTCTATACTAAGTGGAAGAATTCTATTACTCTTTCTAAGATTGTAAGGATTTTAAGTTTTTCTAATGTTTATTTTATTTTAAACCTTTACTATCTTCTCTTATTTTCCATTTCCGACCAGAATAAGCGCGAATAGATTTAGTCTATGCAAATGAGCTTGCAAACTGTAGAAGTACTTAAGACATGGCTTTTAGTCAAGAGAGAAGAGAAAAAGAGATATTTCTCGCGGCCTTTACCACTCGTGTGATTTTCGTTGTATGCCTTTAATGCCAGAACGTAGTTCTCGCTGATATTTGAAGATGTATTGTAGTCTTTGCGTTCTGCTCACTACATACGTAGTAGTAAGGGACAATCTTCGCGTTACTATTCTCTGTAAAGCATCTTAGTTCTTATTTAGTTAAGTTAGTTTCTTTCTTTATTTTCTATGTTTTAGACCAAAAGTATTGGTCTTTGTATCCCGAAGTGCGTGAGCGCCTGTACGCTGTAAGAAATAAAGGGTAAAGTTAACCCTTTATTTCTCTCCCTTTATTTCTTATTTGTGTTGTCTGTTACACTCATACACGAACATAGCTTTGAGTAAGCTCCCTGTTCTTATTCAGGACGCCAGTTATGTTTGCAAAATCAACTAGAAGGCTCAGTAGTCCTGACACTAAATATAATAAAGCTTTTTCATGTTAGGGAAAAAAAGTAGTCTTTGCCCTTGAAATTGAATAGTTGTACTCAATTCTTAACCTAATTATAAATTTTACATTGGCGTGTTTCTCTTCCGTTAAATAATAGTCTAACTTATACTCCCATCTATACACGTGCATTACGTTTAAATAAATACAAGGTTTTTGTCTTAAGTTTGACAAACCAACTTTGCTCACAGTTTCTAAAGAAAATTACTTAATTTTTCAAAAGAGGGGGAAAAAAGGAGGTCTTTCTTATCTGAAATTACTTTGACGTTTTATGCGATTATTAAATTACCCAAAATGTTTAGCTAGCTTTATTTTTTATAAATTATCAATACATTCTTGTTTATTTTTACAGTTAGGACATTCAGCCATATTTATTTCATCATTTGTGAGTTCTCTTTCGAAATCCTTCATATCTGATTTATTATTCTATCATCATTCTCGTAACCGCCTTCAAAATGAATTTTCTTTAAACCTTATTGCGTATAATCTTTCAAAAGGACTCTGCAATATTTTTCTTTTCTGATCTCTGTGTTGGATTTTAACAACTCCTTTTGCTGCAATCCAAGCACGCGATTTTTCACATCATCTTCACAATCACTGCATAAAAAATGTTCGCTGCAAATTTCTTGGGTTTTTCACATTAATGGAATCCAGTCTTCGACATATGTATCCATTTTTGTTTTGCCAAAAGCCAACTGTCCTTTGGTACAATATGAATTACAATATCTGTGCCTTTATCATTTCCATGAATTTTATGGCACTTTGCTGCAACGCAAGAAGATATATTACATAAAAGATACTTTACAACAACGGCCTGAAACTTACATTCCACACGGGCCAATGTGCAATTTGAAAGTAGCTGGCGGTCAGTAATTGCAAAAAAAAGGGGATAAGAGAATATGTTTTAGCAAAACAAAATCTGTTAATTAAACTAGGAACTTTTTACTAGGTATTTGTCAAAACATACAAATAAAAATAACGCAAAAATATGAAATTTATATTTATATTTTGCCTGAAATTTAAAAGTTGGTATCTGGAAGAAATTTTTCTTGGTTGCGATTTGTAATTCAAACAGACAGCTAAATATTAAAATTTTACAGCTAAATATATCGGGTATTTGTTTGAAGTATTCTTTCCATATAGAAGTAATCACTGACGGTTTTTATCTTTCCGATTAATAATGTTGGTTATTTTGTACTAAGAAATTTTGATGTCGTGCATTTCACAATGCAATACATTTCACATTTTTTTAATTATGGAACAGGAATATTTCTCTTTGGAAATCATAAAAAACATATCTTTCAATTCACAAGCTTGTTTACATGTGACATTTTGTAAGAAGAATAAATTTCAAAGTAGCAGACGATATTTCTTATTTCGAAAAATAAGCTATCGGCCAGAAATTTTTATTCCAAAACGTTTGTTGTTTTTTTTAAAAATTCTTTATCGAAATCATTGTAAAAATCATAAACACCTTCCGTAATTAAGACATTAAAAAAGAAATAATTTAAAAATTTAACAAATAAATATGAAATTATATGCTAAATAAACGTAACAAATGAATATGTATTGTAACAAAATAAATATTAATTGCAATAAAATGAATATGAATTTAACAGCATTGAAAAATAATATGAACTGTAAAAAATGAATATAATTTAGACAAAAATGAGCTGGATGTTCATAAAATTTAATTAATCCATTTAAATTTATTAATTACTTACGTATTTTCACTAAATAAATAAAAAAGTTATTTTATTTAGTTTTAACTATTGCACAAATTTTATGAAATTAAAAGATTTGGGCTAAATTTATTATATTTAAAAAACAATATTCGGCAAATTATTTTATATCTCAGAATTTAGAATCATTAGTTTGTTTGAATTTATTTTATTAGCTATCATACAAGCATTTTTTTTGCTTTGTGGCATTTAATTCAATTCTGCATATTTGGAAACGTTATGCTTTATAGAATAGCCGATGCATGCTGGGGCTAGATATATGAGTAAAAAATTGATTGCTTCATATAGCTCTCGGGATATTGTACATAAAATCTATCTACTGATTTGACAGTATTAAAGATTGCCCATAACATGTTCAAGAACTTGCGAAGTCCACTGAAATACTTCACTAAGTTATGATCTTTTTAAAATGTCAAGAAGTACTTTTGACATATAGTAAAAAAATCATGAAAATTTTTCTCTCCGTAACAAACGCCCTGCATTTTAGCTCACAAATTACTTCAAAGCTTTTAAAGGAAAGGAAAGGAATGAATTCTAACCTCAGGGCAAGTATTCGCGACCAGATTCAGATATCAAGTTATCCAATGAACAATTTATTATGATGTCACCGATAATTTCGACATTAGTAACTGAATTTCTTTTCCTTTTTGTTCATTTTTTATATACGCACAATTTTGGTACAGTGAGACTTCAGCTATTATTAAAGTGTCATACTCTAGATAACATACCTTGGTTTCTCATGTTCTGTACGTAAGATATTGCTCAACTTGTTATTTTGTATCACAATAATCTGAGAACAACGACAACGATGAATGACGATGACTGGTTTAGCACGTTCATCGCCAAGCCAACTTTGCATGACCGTACTAATACTGCTAGCGGGTTTTTTCACCTCTCTAATCGGGAATTTCAAAGACAATTAGTCTAGCGCCTAGCCAGATAGATGACAAGAGAATTGCGATGCTTCATCTCTAATCACAGTTTTAGAACGACACACTTAGGTTATTGTTGACAGCAGGATTAGAAAACTTGTGAAGCAAAAGAGTTTTCAAGGCCATTTTTGCGCTTGAAAAGAATATGGGGAAATTAAGATTGATTAATGTAGCTAAAGATTCGTTAATGTTCCAGTTTGTCATATTTTGTTACCACCTTCTTGACAAAGCCGTATTTTGCGTCCCAAATTTCATAATATGTACAGAGATGTTTTAAATGAAATCATCCAAGATAAATGGGACTTAATGGAGGTTCTATAAAGAATAAGGCCTTATAACACTGTCAAGCGTTTTTTTGATTACCAAAGGATAGTTGTTAGATAGCTCTCAAGTGCCTTAAATCAGCCATTGAAGGAATGGTTACTGAAATACAGTAGTTGAACAAAAGGTATATTTTTTACCAACTTGATGCATACGCGTGAGAAATTTTCATTGCGCAATAAAATTAGTACGAAACATTTTCTTTGCGTACTTGCAATAATATTATTTCATTCGAAAACGAAAAAATGCAACACATATCTCATTGTGCAAAAGCTGAGTAGTAGGAAAGAAATCATACTGATGGGTATTAAAGGAAGCTGACACATGTATTCTATGATGTTCGATGGGTTTCCTTGCGAAAATGATAGTTAGTGTCATGTTTAGGGTAATGTTTATCAAGCAATGTTTCGCTTTACTGTTCTGAGAACTGTAATAACTCGTTTAGAAATAATATGGACACTATATGTAAATGAAACGCATTATGATAACATTAATATTAAAAATCATTGAAATAATATAAAATTCTGCTATATTCTGCTATTCTGAATATAGATTTTAAGACAACGATAATTTTAATTACGCGACACATTTTAATGAAATTTGAATTTTATACGGCCCTCCTACAAATAAACTTCTGTTCAAGTATGTTGTTCCTCATCGCGCTAAGAATCTTTTAGAAAAAAACTCGGTTCGAAAGGTACAAAATCGGTCTTATGAAAATCGTCAAAATTACGACATTTAAATCATTTTTCATAGAAGAAATAATGATCGTGCAAAAGTAAATAAATTTCGTAAAATACGTAATTTCGAGTTTTAGCATTTTTACAATTAGCAATTCGAAGCTAGTGCTAGGTTATTTGCATAGTTTCTTTCTAATTATAAAAAACTGTACAAGATAAATGAAGAAAATTAACATGTGAAATTCTTTATAGCATTATTTATACACGATCTCCCAAGATTTGAATTTATTGGCAACTCGAATTATTTCCATTACATTGGGATTGGTTCTTTGGAAGCACATTCTGGTATGAATTTCTTTTTACTGTGAGGTTAATATGAAAATTTTAATTTCTGTATATTTGTACTAAAAGGCTCATGTATCTAAAATTGCTGTAGTCAATCTACCTATCTCATTTGAATTATTTCTTAATGCGGAAGCATGGTTCTTTAATCAAGCACTTTAGAAATCTTTGGTCGCGCAATCTTTTGAAGCATCTGTCTACGATAATAGATCCGAAGGAATTATTTATTACGACTAAAAAGTGTTAGGAAGAGCTTTCTGTCATTGATTCGATGCATAAATTCGAAATATGTATCATTCAATTTTAGATTTGTATTATTTCCAAATTCGCCAGATTTTCGGAAATATTGAGTAATAGAAATGCTATGTTTATGAATTTAATGGCGGATGTTTATTTTTCCTGGAGTTCTTGAAAGGCAAATAGTATATTTTAGTAAACATATGCTCATCTAAATTCTATAAAATAATATTATAGAAGAGACATGGACATTAAGAGAGATTAGATTTAACAGAATAGCTTTGAAAAGTAGATCTTTTTAGCGTTAAAAACGGTGGATATTTTTTATCTTAAATGATATAAAATTTCAGTTTTATGAAACTCGAGCCTAATATTTTTATTCTATAAAGGCGTAAAATTCTTTTAATGAATTTTAATTAAAATAATATAACATACTTTTATTATTCTAATACTTTATTACAGCGTCATAAATATGCTTGTGAATTTGGGTTCATAGACATACATATACACTAGATTGACATATATTCATTCCATATCCGCATGAGCTTGAAGAATTAAAACAATGGTTTATATCTATCACTTTAAATTACGGTAGTCGAGACATGTGTAGTGTTTTATCGCTTTAATGTGTAGTGTTTTAGCGCTACATGAGTATGGCGCTGCATTTTAAAGATCCATTTGAGTTGACAATGTTACTATATATCTGCAGCCTGCAGGCGAATATCGAAGTCAGCTTCATTGAGTGAGACTCTTAGAATATTTTCATAAATAATTTAAACTGATCGGTATCACATCCTTTCACTGCATTTGATATCTCAAGATCAAATATTAGATATTTCCCCAATGAAAAATGGATGTCTTAAAACACACCATTAAAAATGTCTCCTGCTGTTCCCAAACGGACACCAAAGTGAAACCTCGAACCTCCAAAGGGGCAAAAAGCAAGAATCAGTCTTTAAGGAATAATCAAACAGGCCGACCCTTGTCGAAAAAACAAATACTCAACCTAGCAGGTTGTGATTAAGGAAGTTGGATGGGCGACAAGTCGGTATTGGAATGCGTCATCAATATTCATGGTAGGAAATTGAGGAGTCATTTGATGATGAAGGATGGTAACAAAGATTAAGGGTGTCTTACGATGAAGAATAGGTGTTTAAGTACCGACAGATCGTTTCTGAGGAGTGGCACCGGTCGCTTGCTTGACTTTCAAGAGGAATAGTTTCGTAAAGCCGTGAAGTTGGCGCCTTAGAACTTCAAATAATAAATATCTCTATGAAGCTTTTGTTAATGCTCATAGCTTCGGGATGTGTACCTTAGAAGCGATACATATCTCTTATGAACACTTAATTTGTTAGCTAGAAAAGACTATCAGATATGTAATTGTAATAAGAAGATAAGTTGTCAGTGTTTTGCTTGGCTGTCAAGCCAGTTATAGCTTTGTTTGGCTTGAACAGTAGACATACAATTATAAAAGCTGTTTTGTAAGTAAAACACACTGAGATGATAACTAAAACCATTGTGAGAGTAGATAAAAAGTGCTCTTCAGTTAATAAATTTATATACCTTTAGAAAAACTAATTCAAGATTTCTTTACCATTTAGTATCATATTAAAAGGCAATGTAAGAATTAAATTTAGCGGTTAAGGAAGATATTTTTTTCCATATGAAACGCGAGCAATTTTCCGAATATTGTTTCTGAAAGCAAATGCTCTTTAACACTCAAATTTTAATTCTTAGAGAAATACATATATACATTATATGTATATCCCTCTGAGTAAGTACTTTTCAAAACAATGTAATTTTGAATATTTTGTTAAGAGAATGTTTAAAATAAAAAGAATTAAAAGGTAATTTATATTGCTATGGTAAATAAATCCTGTTTCTATCAAAATAATATTTTTTCAGACACTTCCATATAAAGTTGAATAATAAATTTTATCAAACATTTGTTGAACAGTCCTTATAAAAATAATTTCATTGGGCTTATATTTTTCCTTAAGAAGTTTTGGATTTCAAAGCATTTTATTCCAGTGAATTTATAAATAAAATTTTTAAATCTTTAATGGTTTTATGTCTTTTCAGGTACCTAATGAAATTTATTTGTAATTTTCCAATATCTCTCTCTCTATGTATATGTTTTGTTTCTCCTAGCTGTACTCTTGGACTTAAAAGCTTTTAAATATTAAAGCATAGCAGCTACACTTTAAATTTGCGCAATCGGATAATTTTCAGTTAGAAAAGAATAAATAAATAGATTAAAAAAATCTGAAAGCTTTCAGATTTTATATTACGCCCAAAGGGGCGTGTTTTTAACGTTTTGTGTGTTACCTTTAGTTATTAAATATCATGTTCTTCGCACTTAAGCCATAAAATTCAGCTCAACAGCAGTATCGCAAAATAATTTTAAAATGAGCATATCTTTAGAATTTCCGATACACAGTCTAGTGCGCTAGAGACAATTTTTTTTTTTTCGTTCAGTGTTGCGATTGCTCGTTTTGAAATCGTTGAGTTTGTTAATCAAAAATTCTTTAATGTCTGACAAAATATGAAATAGATAATAAAACAAGTTCCAAATTCGAAATTTGGGCTTCCAGATGTTCATATTCGGGTGGAAACGTACGTTATTCAAAATTGGATGGCTCTAGGTACCGTTGTTTTATCACGATGCGAGAAACATACCTACATTTATGCAGATTCTTCATTATTTAATTTTTTTAAATATAATACATGGCTCTAATATTTGGTAGCAACAATCAGAAAAGCGAACCAACATTTACAGTGAATCAACGCAAAATGCCAAAACGAAATTAATAGTCCTTCAGGGCAAATTGCTTCCTTGAGCTAATAACTAAATAAAAAGCTATTAATGATAAGTAAAACAAAATATAAACATGTAAGTTTCTATCCTGAGTAAATGTAACTTAAAGATCCTTTAAGCCCTACTTAGATTAACATGTGACTTATAGCTCCGTTTATGAAAGTACAACAGAGTCTTAATAAGGTTTTAAATACTCTTTCTATTTAAAGCCTGAACTTATCGAAATGCGCAATTTGTGAGTACAAATTAAACTCCTCCACTTGCGGATAGTATGGAACGGAAACTTGAATTTGCAAATTAAAGTGGATTCACAGCTCGAGACTATAATATAAGTGGTCTTACTTAGCGTTGGCTCTAAATTCTAACTGCGCGATCTAACTTTGGCTAGCAGAATGGGTAATGCCGGAACACTAACTTGGCAGAGATACGCAAGGAAACTACAAGTGTCGAGCAATGCCAAACTTCTATATTCTTCTATTTCAAGAACTTCGCTTTAAATAGCTTTAATTCCTTTACATCAGGGTGATGGCTAACGAAAAGAAGAAGTTCAGCTAAATAAATAAAACAGGGAAAAAGCGTGGGTAAGTAAAGGTCGTTCCGCTATAATAAAAAAAAATCAGTAAACCATCTAATAAAAGGAACACAAAGAATAATAAAAAAGATGCAAGGCTAATCCTTTTTAGCCCAACCACATTTTAAAATTGATTTTGCTTTCTCAATTGTATCATTTTCTTCCTTCGTATAGTTATAAATTTGGGCTCAAGAAGTGATTTTAAAGTTATAATGACAAACCAGAATTTCTTCAGTTGTCTCCACTGACCTGTTTCTTTCGTCCTACCACTGATTGACACTAAAGAAAATATTCTCTCCATGTTTGCATTGTGGGCCAGAATGGCAAATACGTATTCGCATAGCTTTATTAGACATGAATTCTGATCAATATACTTTGCATCTGGAAACATGCTTTGTATCGTAGCTCGCCAGCTACGTTAAGCAGAGTTAAGGGAGAAAACTGTAAAAAACAGCGTAAAAGGTACCGGACTGAGTATGAAATACGGTGCCAGCCCCGTACATACGAGAACAGCCCTAAGAAGGCCTAAATAATCACAAAATGGGTTAATTAACTTTACAAGTAAATACTTAAAAATAAATAATGAATAAATATACTATCCTATGTAGACTTTTTTCAATCGCAATACTAGGAAGGACGCATTTAACCTATGCAAAAGTTACATGATGCATAGTTTACATAGAGAACATGTAACGATTAGCAGTGCGACACATGCGTGTCCCTTAATTACCCTTGGAGGAAATAAAAATGAAGAGAGACCATAGAAATTAATTGGGCTTACTACTCACAATTTTTCTATACAAACGGCTTAACACCTCGCTAAAGAATATAGCAACTACACGAGCACAATTTCGACTCTGATTTCGGCGAATTGTGGTATGTCAAGAGTGAAGACTGTTCTTCTGAGAAATAAGTGTTCGTATTAGACAAAATTCTTCCAGAGTGTAAATATGTTTTGATAAACAGATACTTTGTTAGATAAGCATTCGTCGTCAATACTTAAAGTGACTAGCATCCATTATTTAGCTGCCTCATCACAAAAAACACTGACAGGGGCACATCACTAACGTCAACCGAATTACATCCGAGAAAAGGAAATTGTCCTAATTTTGATGTAGTGTACCTCGAAGGATAGATTCGAGGGCCTTCCACACCTTTTCTTCTGTCACCAACTTCTCGAAAGGATTTTTTAATCAACAGCGTTTAAAACGGCCCGATTCTTGTATACTTATAAATTGCCACCATTCACACATTCTCTTGATTACGAACCTGGATCCAATAGTATGGTAGCTGTCTTCCCTACCTTTATGCCTCATTAGATCAAAAAATGGGAGAATAGATATCTTATATATATATATATATATATATATATATCTAGAGAGAGAGACAAAAAGTAAGGAATTTAGACTCAAATTCACAAAGACCGAAAAGAAATGAAATTCAAAACTAGTAAAATTTCAAAATTATAAATGTGTAAAGAATCAACCAAACGTTAGAAAAATTAAAGAAAGGTGAAATATAAAAACTACAAAAAATACATAGAAATAGGAATGCAACTAAATCTGATTCAGCGTTATCGCGAGGACGTACATCAGACTCAATTTACACAGTCCAGTCACATTAATGTGACCATCTGTCAAAAGCCAGAATAACCACCTTTCGCAGAGCGGACTGCTGCGAGACGTGCAGGAAGAGAGTCACATAGGTCCCTGAAGGCGTTCTCTGGGATGCTGAGCTATGCCGACTCTAATGCCGTGGCCAGCTGCGCTAGATTACGCGGTTGAGGATCCATGGCGCGAACAACTCGATCGAGATGGTCCCACAGATGCTCGATTGGGTTTAAGTCAGGTGAGTTTGCTGGCCAGGGGAGGACGGTAAACTCATCCTGGTGCTCTTCGAACCACGCACGTACACTGGCAGCTGTATGGCACCTCGCACTGTCCTGCTGGAAGATGCCATCATCCTGAGGAAAAACAATGCGCATGTAGGGGTGAACATGGTCCGCAAGGACAGATGCGTACTTGTATTGATCCATTGTGCCTTCCACAATGATCAGTGAACCTAGAGAATGCCAGGAAAACATTCCCCAGACCATAATGCTCCCGCCTCCAGCTTGGACCGTTCCGGCAATGGTTGCAGGGTGGTTCCTTTCAGAGGTTTCACGCCTTATACGCCAACGTCCATCTGTCCGATGGAGCATAAAACGCGATTCATCCGAAAACGCAACCTGTCGCCACTCAGTGGACGTCCAGCTGCTGTACTGGCGTGCAAATTCTAGCCTTCGCCGTCGATGAACAGCAGTCAGCATAGGTGCACGAACCAGGCGTCTGCTTCGGAGGCCCAGACGCAGCAATGTTCGCTGAATAGTACTTTGGGAGACACTTTTGGTAGCCCCTTGGTTCATTTTGGTGGTCAGTTGCTCAACGGTAGCCCGTCTATCTGCCCGAACGCATCTCCGCAACCGTCGTTCGCCTCTGTCATCTATGGCCCGTGGTGCACCACATTTGCCACGTCGCTGATTTTGGACAGTCCCATTTTGCCATGCACGGTACACTTTTACCACGGCGGCACGCGAACAGTTCACAAACTCAGCCGTTTCGGAAATGCTTCCACCCTTGGCCCGAAAGCCAATGATCATGCCCTTTTGGAAGTCGGATAAATCGCTTCGTTTCTGCATTACGCCAACGATTGAAATGTTTTCCGAAGCCCTCACACACCCTTTATATACGCTCAACTGCACTGTGCTGCCACCTGCCTTCTGTGATTGGTTATTTAACTCTGACATGGAAAGTACGTGGTGGTCACATTAATGTGACTGGACTGTGTAATTTTGAAATAAAATTTTGTGTTACTATAATATATATATATATGTATATATTATCAACAAGTAAGAATGCAAAATGTATAGTACATCCAAATTTTCCAAATTTTGGCAAATTCCCATTTTGCCAAAAAATTACAATTTTTATGGCATTATTTGAGTTATATTTTCTTGGGAATTTTTGCTTATGATTTTGAAGTTTTAATTGTGTTTATTATGTAACTTTGGCACTAACGTGCTTCTTTGAATAGGATTCAGAAGGTTTAGGATGTACTATAGTTTTTGCATTCTTACTTGTTAATAATAGAATAATAAAATTAGCAGCTAGATGCGCAGTTTTTTCAAAACCATAAAACGCTATCGTTCAAGTTTTAACTTTTTAAAGAAAATTATATA
>KK117589.1:147885-178024 GCA_000611955.2 Stegodyphus mimosarum | reverse complement strand
CCGTATCATAAGCTCTAACTCTAGAAACAGGGTGGACTGCATAGTAACTAATGTTCTCACATACGGCTGAACGTCATTGTGAGTTTGGGGGAATTTTTAGTAGGATCTTTAGTAGGTTATTTGTCTGTACACAACAGGCGTCTGCCGCTGCAATTATTTCTAGAGCTGTATAGGATAGATCTTTGGTATAGTGACTATGTTTATGCCATATTTGATGGTATAGTGACGAAAAGGTGAAAAATCTTGCGCTATGCTTTGCCATATTGATTTGGTGCTTTGTGTTAATAGTATAGAATGTCAATGGATCCCATTCCATTCGTTCTGCGCATTCATGATACGCTGAATATTCATTGGTATCACTTTCTGTTGTCGTAACCTGTTTCTATCCCTTATCTACAGGACTTATTTGGAACCAGTTACCAAAGAAATATTGCTCTTCCACATTTAATGAATTTCTAGCCTATTAAAAAAAATCTTTGGCACATTATTACAGAATGGCAGGCTCACTACAAACTACCAACAACTACAGCGATGAACTTCAGCAATGTGCTAAAATAAAACAGACTGATATTCCCTAAGCACAGATCTAATGACTCTTCAGCCGACTGACACTGACATGTTGTATTATGTAGCAGAACTTGTAACCGCCATACTCGAAATACTGATTTTTTAATATAATCCTAAACCGAAATGAATTCCAATCGTAATTATTTAATTCTTTTACTACAAATTATGTGTAAGAAATACGATTTTTGTAGCTTTCATCTTTGATAGTATTACACTTTTAATGTCAGAAGTGTAAATAAATATTTTTGTGAAAAATATAAAAATGAATTATGAAGTTTAAATAAATACATTTTAAAAGCAAATAAGTAAAATATTTAAGCAAATAAATTTGTTTCTAGAAAAAAGAAATTTGATTTTACGGAAATAAATTGAATTCTTTATTATAGTTTCTATCAAAATGAAATATCTATCACTTTTTGTTTAATAGGATTTTTTTCAAGCAACAACTAATAATGTTTATTTTTAATGAAACAAAATCACATTGGTGATAGTAAGTTAATTTAGAAGTTATTTCGAGGATAATAAATCAGCGATTAGATCAAAACAATTTAGCAGGCAAAAAGTTACTGATAAGATCGAAGATATTTTCAATATTTCTTCAAAGAAAAAAAAATGGACTAGAATTAGGATCATTTAGAAGAAACTGATGTATTATTTTGGTGAATGCGAAAGGTTTCAAGGAAATCCAGTTCAGCAACTGCGGCAAAACTGAAGGTGAGAGAATGTTAATGGAATGACAGGATGGATAATAATAAAGGATGCGTTAAAAAGTTTTTCCTTTTCTAACATAGGATGCTTGTTCTTTAAAGCAAAACCTTAAAGTTATCTTAGTTTGACAAATGTACGTTAAACTTCATTATTGGCAAAGGAATATTGTTAACTAATCACATGTACTTACTTGTCATCATTTGAATCATACTTCCAAATTTTATCATGGTTTGACGTAAGTATTTTATGGTTTAAGAAAATCAGTGAGGCGTATTTTGATAATATAATGGAGCCATTCAAAACTAAAAATCATCTCCTTAACAATACATTTAATAGTTTTTTTTTTTAATTTTTAGTGCTATATAACAATCCCAAAGTGTAGCCCTGATAAGTTTCCTATATAATATTGAATAGCAATGCTTTGATTAATTCCTTTGGGTCCACTAATATATTTCCAGCTATAAGAAAAAAGTATATTTATATACCGAATTAATGTGGTGTGTGTCTCGTTAAATGGCAGATTGCGATCGACGTTTAGGTGTCTATTAATCAAAGACGCGCATTAACCTCTACAGAGCGATGGTATCTCACTGCGAACGGCGTTAATAGACCGGAAGATAAAACTTCAATAACGTTTGATGAATGCGCATTGTAACTCCTGGTCGTAGGAACTGTTGGCCGAGTTACCCGCTACAACCACACCTCTTTTCGAAGAAGGTTAAGTTTCGACCATAATGAAGGGTTATGCATAATGTTATGCTGTAGCCGTGTGTAAAATATTACTACAGAACTCTGTATGTTATGCGAATAAAGAAAATGTTTAGTATAGATTGCATAAAAAAATTATTAAAACTGTTTAATTTTGCTAAAATTTTCCTGTAGCTTGCATTTTAGGATACAAAAATATATCCATCACTTATAGGAAAAACTTATTGAATTATATGAGTGATTCCACTGAACAAAAGGAGAAAAAAAAATTATAGAGCAATAGAAACTTTTAGCCAAATTGATACTTGAAAAAGTAATTGGCTCGCGAGTTTACAGGAAAGCCAAAAAATCATTATGGTATTTTATAGTTCAAATAAATCTAAACTAAAAAATAATTTTTTTAATGCGTGTTTACTAGACCTGAACTAGTACAGTTGGTTGAGCTAACAACTAAATGTAATTAAAATAGAATTAAATAAATAAGAACTTAATTACGAAAAAAAATTATTATGAAAAGGGGGATCTGACAATAAACTACTAGAAAATTCCTCAAAATTTTTTTTTGCTAAAATGAAATCAACATTAAACAAAAATAATTAATTAAATTAAAAAATAAAAAATAAACTACTTAAAGGACTTTTTAATTAGATAAAATCAGATCTTTCACAAAGGTTGTTCTGAATTTCCGAATAAGTGTTGTAATCAGTTTTTTTAAGTCAATGAGCTACTAGATTCATATGTGGAAATGGTAATACGTAGAACAAATATTCTACTGTAATCTGACTGCTGATCAAGCGTATCGAATTATTATTAAGAAGTATATAGCTCACTTTGTTATGCTGTTAAGTAATGCATTGTTATAATATTTTACTTCACCCTCCTTCGCACGTACGTTAAGAGTTCGTGGATTTGGAGTGATTAACGACAACACTTGATGAAGTATCGAAACATACTTTATTAGCCAGTATTTTACAAACTAAAAAATAGCTCCAAAATCACGTTTACAGAGACGAGGAGTTTTTTATACACGCTGAGACAATCAGCGACACAGCCTTCAGGCTATCAGACTATAACAGTGGAGACAGCTTCACGGCAAAGCATCAGAGTACAGTTCCCGACTCTGCTCGGTCGTTCTCGGAATTCTACGTACTCTTGAGATTCTCCACGCCACAACTCACGATGCGCTCGATGATACACTGGAGTACAGCTCCCGACTCGGTTCGGGCTCAAAGCAAAGTGGACTCGACCCTAAGATAAAACTAACCCTAAGATAAAACTCGACGATGCGCTAACTCGCGATACACTAAGAGATTCTCTCGATCCACTCGACGACCAGCTCGGCACTTAGACTACGAGACGTACTGACTGACTATCAACTCGCTAGACGAGACGCTAACTAACTCTCAACTCCGTAGATTAGGCACTGACTCGTACCAGCAGAGTTTATATAGCTTTGCCTTGTGTTCGAAAATATTCTGAGCTAAACCAGTAAGAATTCATTTCAGAAGGTTCTCCATGCGTCTATAGCATATCTCCAGTTTTGTCACCAAATATCGTCAAATGGGTGATTTCTCGCCAAATGTGGCAATCCTGCCTTCCCTTGTTATTTTCTGGAAACCCTAAACCTGCTTTGCGGGAAAGCAGTCCCACAGCGCCTGGACATTTCGTAACAATATGAAGATAAATTAAAGATATTTATGTTATATACCTTAGCAAGATTCCAAAAAAATTAAGATTGGTCATACACATGGAGAAAGGACGATAAAAAAAACCTACTGAAAACTATCCTGTTAATGCAAATATCTAAAAATAATTCCTTTCAATATTATTAGCTATTTTTTAAATTTTACTATGTTTTTCTTTACATTCTTGTTTATAAAAATCAGTACAGTTAAACTGTGTTAAAGAGTTTTGCTTCCTCTTAAAAATTTAAAGATTTATTAAGACTTATTAAGTGAAAAGAATTATAGATAGGAAGGCCTTAAAAGCATGAGTAATTGCTCACAAAATGGTACACTTTGCTGCATTAAAATAGTCAATAAAATGCTTTGTGCTTGATTCTAAGAGCTATAATTAGTGAACAACTTAGAAAGTATCGAATAGTATTAAAGCATTGGCTCAACAAATGTACTTTTAAAAACACTGTGAAAAAAAAATTATTTTGTATAGTTTTGGTAAGTTTTACAATATCTGAAAAACACAATTAGTTGTAAAACATTAAATTAACAATAAAATAAATGTATAGAAATAAAATTGCCATTAATAAAGAAGAAATTTCGTAGAGACCGATATACACAGGTAGAATATCTATGAAGAAAACTACACAGATATTTTTATGAATGTGCATTTAACAGAAGTCGTTATCTGAAACAGAAAGGTAGCTTTTGTCTTTTCGTAAGATAAAAAGCATAAGGCTAATTTATATTTGAAATTGTTTAGTATATAATAATATTATTAATATTGGGAATTTTTCAATGAAAATTTATATTTTACAATCTCCTTGAAATTCTGTCTATTTTTCATATTAACCGATAAAATCTTACGTTTTTAACTTAGTGCAACTTGTACTTCTGCAACAGAGAACCTTGGTTCTACCTATAACACTACGTTTAATTCTCAAGACCTTTTGAAGAACAAGAATTTCAAAAGTAACACATGGTAGTGAAATCGTAACTTTAATACAAAATTCTAAAATATTAAATTCATACAGTTTTAGAAAACTGATTTAATAAAATACTTTTTGGTTTCCCATTTTAGCTCACCGAATTTAATAAACTGTGGTAAATTTCCCCACATGTACAGAAAAAGTGTATGGACGGTGTTTTTTAAATACTGTAAAAGTTTAACTGCGTCTAATATACATATATTCCACTTTACCGCTAAGTAAATAAAAGCGCCAGTGTATGAAAATCACATGCGTTTAAAACGGCGTTTTTTGCATTCATAATGTGCGTATATCATCTTCATATAATTATAGATATATGAAACTAAATAAATGTGAGTTAACTGTGAATATATATATATATATATGTTGATTTCATGAAAAATCCGTATATAAACATAATAATATATTTCTAAGAAAATAGTTGATGAAAACAATTTTTTTTTCAAAAAATGCATGTTAATACACAGAAAAAAGTGCAGGAGATGTACGTAAATTACTAAAACTTTACCTATATATGAAATAAAAAAATAGGAAAATTAATGTAAATGTCAACGAAAAGTATACTTTTTTATGCTAATAAAAAAATTGCACAGATTTTTGTAAATTTTCACTAAAAATATACGAAGCAGAAAATTGGGAAGATTTACAATAAATCATCCCAATTCATCAAAAATATATATAAATCCTTTAAATTCACGTGTATTATACGTAAAAGCTACGTATAAAGCGCGATCACTCGAATGAATATATCTAAATTTTACGTAAGTTCAATAGGTTTTTGTTTTTTTCTTTTCTTTTACTGAAGTAGGAGACGGAAAAAGTGCTTAGTACCCTCTCCGGAACTCAAATCCTAGACCTTTTCGAATACACGTCGAGTATGCTTCCAATTACATTACGAAGGCATGCGGAAAGCAGGCAGAAAATATCTTATATACTCCCCCTTTTAATGGGCGATTGGGATTAAGGAACGCAGTCACCAAATCCTGGTGGGGACGAGTTATCGTACACTACATTTTAGTTCAAACGACACTTGTAGAGTCGAAGGCATGCGGAAAGTAGAAGAAAATGCCTTACAAACTTACGTATACTAAAGCTAAAGATATAAGTAAATATATACTATTCTTTTCACACACATTTTTTGATATTTTTATACTCAAGTTTTACGTATTTTATACGAAGGGCCATTCTAAATTTAATTTTTTTTTCACATCAGTTTACGAATGCGTGGAGATTGACGCAAATGAAGAAAGAAGAGACTACTCTATGAGAGATTTTAAAACACTTTGCACTCCTTACCGCGAAATGTTTAATGAGTTGCTGCAGACATCGTCCCAAACAACAATCACCAGTTATTTAAAAGAAAATAGTGTATCATGTACCTACTTATTAAGAAGTAATAGGAATTCTTTCATTTAACATTTGCTTTCTTTTCCCCTTTTTAATTGCAATAATATTTAGGTTTGTCTAATTTATACATACTTTCTAAATCTGAACTATACCTAACTCCTTTTTTTTCCACAAAAAAAATAACTTTGAGGAACGCAATTTTGCTGTATGCACAGTGCATTAATAGTAATCCCCATGCTAGGCAAGGGTTAACTGTATTTTCATCTCTCAATAATTTCTGGTTTTTAATGCTTCTTGCATCGAATGAACTAATGGTAAAAATGTATTTTAAATGAAACTGATAATTTTTTAAAGTTGTTTCGATAAGGATAAGAGTTGTGGAATTAGAATATTTCGCCCCTGATTTATACCAGTCAAATGACTGTATTATAAATTTAAGTCCTAGAAACACACATCTTAAGTGAAACCAGATGCTATTGGAATCATACCTATAACTTCCTGCGCATTCCCTGCAACGTTCTGAAACAATGGATAAAACAGAAGCCGGTTCGAGGTTATCTATCATCACTTGTTTAGAAAGTGAGCCACGCCCCTTTTTTGTAGAAGGATAACAACCACTTAAGTGTGAAGAAGGGGAAAGTTGGGGGTTGGGGTACAACAGACGATATTAAACAAAGATTGAGAATCAGGATGGAAGTGATAATTGGGGGAGGTGGTGTTTAAGGGTTTCATCTCTAAGAAAGATCTTTTCAATGTGCACGTGAATGAAGAGGAAAAAAAATACAATGATTTACATCCTCAAAAATTATAAAATTATATTTTAAAATTAAACAGATGATGCGAACAGTATTATTATCTAAAATTAGATGTTCAAAAAATTTTCAATGAGCAAAATATTAAGTACATTAAAATTTTGCTTAAATTTGAAAAAAAAATCCTTCGTGTTCCAAAATATTATAAAGTAACATATTTTGGCTAATTTTAAAGTAAAAAGAAATATAAAATTGTGTAATTGTAGTCCGATAACTTAAAGAAGAAGAGGGAACAACTTGTATTGCCAAAATTTCGAAATAAATTGGCTTGCTGAGGGTAAGTATTTAGTAGTTGGAAGACATTGTGTTTTCTCCTATATAATGATGTGCATTCATACATTGTTTATAATTCGCCATGCTTTAGGAAATCAGTTTGAGAAACAGACATTATTTATTTTACTTATATTTGATTAGTCCCCCCTTTCCAGTTTATAACACTGTAAGGTTTATCCTAAGTTTATTAACAGTTATTTTAAGTTTTGCATCTTTCCTATCTTATTCTAATTTCAGCTTACAATTTCCTGCCAGAATGTAAATTCAGACACGCAGTAAATGCAAATGAACAAGAGTACTACTTAAGTCGATGCTTCACCGACTTCTAGAGAGCGAGTCTGATTCCCTGACTAGCGCGCGTTTGCCTTTGGCTACGTTCTCTCTTAGTTACTACGCTCGGCCATACCTTAGACCCTTGCTTGGCTTCGCCGATTAAATTAATAGTTAGGGACCAACTAATTATATTTCTGAAATCTTCGGCTATACCTTTCAGATAGCTTAGTTAAGCTAGTTTAGTTTCATTTTAATTCATTATTATTTAAGTTCAAGCCCGAGTGGAGGCTTTGTGTAAAGTTCCAAGTAGGAACCGATTGTAAATATTCTGAAAATAAAGGTTTGTGAACTCGTCTTAAGTCTTACGTGTTTTGTTCACACACTTAAGCGATGATTCACTGGTCAGTGTTCGTGAAGTTCTAAGACAGAACTTTGGAATTAAACAAGTAAAACCCCAGAACACTATAAAATCGATCCTTTATTGCAAATCACTCTCATGTATATAAGTTGAAGAATTAATGAAAGAAGGATCCTTTTATATTACTTGAAACAATATCACCAAAATATTATATTTTAATTTTATCACTTATTTAATTTTTAAAAAAATATTATTTGCTTACTGTAGGTACAGATTATTAGCTAAGCTGATATCACACCGCCGGATGCGAAACGCAATACGAAACTTTTCCTAGAAACGCACTCACCCAGAACTATTTAAAAAATTAGTTTTCAACGATCGCCTTTTAAGAGTAATATTTTACGATCCCCACAAAATTCTGTTCAATATTATGTTTCTCGTAGGTCAACCAGTCAGAAGAAAGGAAAGATCACAACATCTAACTACGTAGAATTCCTGGGAGCAAGAATTAATCGAAAAATTTCATTCGATGAGATGCTGAAGGAAACTGTGAACCTATATGATAGAAGTTTTACAAAGCGTTTGTATGAGTAAACTTTCATCTCACAGGCGTACTATGAAAGTAATGCACGAAGAAGAACTAAATAATTAGTAGATATTATGTCGTTATGGATTGATCAATTATTAAATTCAATGTTTTCAATTATTAAAATCAATGATTCCAAGACTTAAAGAATTAGAAGGCATTGCCAAATCTTTCACAAAATTAAAATACGCAAGATAGCGTAAGCATGGTAGTGCGAAATGGATGCTGATTCAATAAAGAAAATGGTTCATTCTCATGTTTAAACAAATGATATTGTTATAAAGTTGAATAAAAGTGCATTAAAAGGCTAAAATAGACAATACTACATTCGCTATAATTTGAAAGTTTGTATAGAAACTTAGCTCAACGGCAAAAACTGCCTTTTTCACTTAAAAGATCTTATCCTATAGCCGCTAATAAAATTTACATTTTTCCAGCTCATTTTTCAATTACAAATAATTGCAGTTTTTAGGAATGAATTTAATATATTATGATATGCATATTGACTTCAAAGACTAATAATTGTTAAACTTCAATTTAGGATCAGAACTAATATTAAACGCTTTTCGTTTGAAAATAATCCAAATGAAGATTAAATTTTTCCAAGTATTCAAAACTAAAATCGGTTGCAAGTGATGAGTTCAGTATTTTCAGACTCTTAAAATAAACATTCATCAAATCTCCCCTTGTTTACCGTTTGAAAAATATTCGCAAACACTAGGATTAATGTTTTTGAAGAAAGTAAGATGTCCATTTTCTCATGGATGAGAATTCGCCATTTTTATTGCTAGAAGAAATTATTAATTAATTAATTAAATCATTCGAACCTATGTGCTGAATTGGGATTAAAACTCGAAGACTGGTTTCCTGGCGACTTCCTTAAGGGAAAGTGTCAACATTTCCACAAGATTCAGAAAAACCTAATCTGACAGCAAGATTAGAAGTATCTGTGTTTCATAGCATTTTACTTTCTCAGCTGTCACAAAGCGATGTAATCAATGGGCCACTTAATCGACACGACAGTTAGCTAAGGACAACTTCATAAAATATTTTAGCTTACGCAGTTCAGCCAGTGATCGTCAAGACATAAACCTTCACAACGATAACCCGCACAGCATTTTCACGAATGTACGTTTTTAACAAAAAACTTTGAGCCATCACTGAAAAGAGTTCAATGTCATTATGCACGAACTTCGCAAGTTAAGAATTTTGTTTGCTTTATTTACCAGAGCAGCAAATTAAAATTTTAATTAGCTAAGAATGTCACAACATTATGCCGCAGCCATATGTGTGCCGGCACATTGCTGTAATGGTTTCTGCATCGGCTGATATTGATAGCTTTATGTCCATTAGTTCAGATGCTGAAGGATTCAAGTTCGAATTTAGGTAAGACTTGCACATTTGTGGCAATAACGTGTTCACAGAATGAGGACATTTAAAATCTATTGTTCTAAAGCTTGTCAATAGGTAAGGAAAGGAGTAAACACTCGGATTCCGTGTTTCAGCTATTCTTGATTAATATATGTATAGACCTAAACAGAGCTTCGCAGTCACCTCTGGCATTAAAGGTCTGAAACAAACAAGAAGCACAAAGACTCTTCTTTCCTTAACGCTTCATTAAATGTATTTCTGTGGCTAGTATCAGAGCTCACGATAAGCATCTATAATAAAAGTCGCATTTTTCAACAGTACTGAGTATGATAAGGAATTTGTATGTTATCGCTTAGGATGAGGGCAACTTTCCTGGAGAAATTATCTGAGGGAATGGTTAGTTTTGCCTTTATGTTAAAACCATAAAAAATATTCATAAAAAATAAATATTCAATATTCATTCATTCAGTCTTTTCATTACTGAGATTTCAAAGAAGGACAAAAATTACTGTGCCAGGAGGTGATTATAGAATATTTGGAGCTAACTAATAAGTGGCATAGTACAGTAAAGCTTCGATTATCCGAGAGTCAATTATACGAAAAATCGATTTCCTACACTCACTAAAATATTTAGACACATGTGGTGAAAGAATCCGGGGAAAATATGTAGAATTAAGAAAAGATTCTGGTTAATGTAATTTTTCGAAATCTTTTCTCGTTCTTGCCTCATTGATTAATATTTAATTCTTGGATAAATTATAAAGATCTTCCTAGTCGCGGTTCCTTACATTCACGTAGTTTATTCTATCACATTCCAAAGGGGCTCTATCCCTGAAGGACTATTGTTTTCGTTATGCGATTTTGCGTCGAACCACTCTGAATGTCCGTTTCACTTTTGAAACTGTTGCCATCAAATATTATCGCCCTGTATTATATTTGAAGAAATTAAATAATGAAAAATCTGCATAAATGTATGCATGTTTCTCTCATTGTGATAAAACGACGGTACCTAGAGCCATCCAATTTTGAATGACATAATCCTCCTGCGAATATGAGCATCTGGAAGCCCAAATTTGAAATTTGGACTTTGTTTTATTATCGATTTCAAAATTTGTAAAACTTTAACGAATTTTTGCTAAGCAAATTCAAGGATTTCAAAGCGAGCCACGGCAACGCTGTACAGAAAAACGTTTTTATCTCCAGCGCGTGATACTGTGTATCGGAAATTCTAAAGAAATGTCCATTTTAAAATTATTTTGCAATATTGCTCTTGAACTGAATTTTGCGGCTTAAGGGCGAAGAATATGATATTTAATAAATAAAGGTAATACACAAAATCTTAAAAAACCGCCCCTTTGGTCATAATTTAAAAATCTGAAACATTTCAGTTTTTTGTTTGTTTGTTTGTTTGTTTTTGTTTATTATTGAATACGCTTCCACGTTTGTACCCGAAAGAAAAAAAAAATGCTTCGTAATTGCATTATTCATATTTATTGCATCTAAACGAGGAAGAAAGTGTGAGTTAAATCAAAAGCAAGGCTAGTAGCTTAAAAAATAAGGGCAATAAATATTTAAAAAATGACCAACAGATGAATTAGCTCTGAATTACAGTTTGAAAAAATTAATAATTACGGGCATTTATTTACTGTTGATATTCTGCCAAAAGATACAAATATTTTCTGTTTGTGTGGCTAAAAAATACAATTTAATGCAGTAATAAAATACTTAATACTCGAAAATAAATTTCTATTGAATTTTTAAAAAATTAATACTATTTTTCAACAACAGCCTTACCCGAAATAATAGTAATATTTGAACTTTAAAGTCGATTGCCGATACCATTCATTTTGGACATTCAAGAAAGTACGTTTCTTTGTATTTCTTCGATTCATTACGTATATTCTTGATCTCAGTCCTATTTTAGATGCAGATATTATACAATTTCAAATAGCATACGATCCCTTTAAAAATCTCACCCATTTTTTGGATGCTGCAAAACCCAACCATTTTGACGGGCCTCTTGCAACCCCAAACCGCTCACTCCATCAAAAGCAATCATCACCTCACAGCACACCATCATCACCATTACGAGTCATCTTCTATCTGTCCATCGGATTCTTTCTCTTTTGCTTCCTTCCAGTTACTTACTACGCGTTATCGGGTGTTTGTATCTCTGTAGCTTTAATGAGAGGGTCCGCTGCAGAGTGCGGGCCAGAGTTCACACCTTTAGGATCCTCGAGAGATATTTATTTATTTTTTTGTTTTGTTTTGTTTTATTGGTTCGAGCGAATGGAGATGGATTCTCGGACGTGATAGGTTGATGAGTGAATTCTGTTGAAGATTAAGAAAAGAATAAACTAGCCATTTGATTTAATTTTAGTCTTGAAAATATATCTATGTATTCTATCTGTGAAATGTATGTATAAAACCGACAAAGGAAAGCAACATTCGTTCAGCTAATCGGGTTACGCAGTTATTGCTAGTTGTACGTAAATAAATTATATTTTTCCTTGTTTCATTAATTAGAAAGTGTATTTTATAATATGAAAAAAATGATGTCAATATATTGATGTAAAAATAGAGGAGCGTAAAACTCGAATTCAAAATATAATCTGTCAAGTAACTTAACGACGTCCATTAATGGTCATCTATGATTCCCCATCATCCATGACCAGAAGTCCCTTAATGGACTATGGCTAGGAGTCCATTAATGGTCTATCTCTATCTTTAAATTAATGCCAGAGAGCTGGCATTAAATTAAATATTAATACCAACAGAAAACTTTGCTTCATTTGAAAGGAGATCAAACTTGAATATATAGGTAACTTAAATAATCACTTCAAAGAGTTTTTCCCTACTAAATAATATGCGATGAAATTACCTCAGATTCCTAAGGTGACTAGCGAGTTCAAAGCAGACACAGTTAATAATCCATTCAGAGTAAGATCACCTTTTATCTTTGTTTCATATATTGCTTATCAATTTAAAATTATGAATAATTTAGAAACAGTTTGCACTACTTAATATTCCGTATCAAATATTATTAATGTTAATTTACATTAAAGATGTAATTAAGCAAAAAGATGTTTCTAATACCATATATTGTGCGCCTTTTCTATGAAATTTCTTTCTAATTTCTGTCATCTTTATCAAAAATAAAGTTTAATAGCAGTTGTAAAATTGGGTTGCAATATTCTAGTTGTTTACATATTTTTTTAGTGTTGACCTTGAATATATTTTCAAAGTAACTCCGATAGTATTGGCAAAGAGAGCCTATCCTGTGTTAATGTACTATTAAATATTAACTAAATTAGTTTGTTTTAGGATGCATTTCTCATTTTTCTCAAAACTTATCGTGAATTTACAACCTTGTCCAAAGTATTGCGTTCAAATTATTAGTCAAATTTGCTTCAAGGCCTTCATAGGTGTCAAGAATTTTTTATTAGGGTAGAGGCCTTATAATCCAAATACAAAAAGCTGGTAGAGACATATTATTATGCTAAATTTTCAGATTCAGTAATAACAGTAAATGTGCGATGCTTTAAGCAGCATCTTTTTTATGTCCTTTTTCTTCTTTTTTACAATTATTGTTATTATTATTATTATTTGTGGGTGTCAACTTAAATATGTTATTTATTTCTACGCACAGACACTATGAAAAAATCTCTTCTGAATCCAATTTAAATCAGTTTTATAATTCGTTTAGGGAAATAGAATTCTTTTTTTTTCTGTCCTTACGTATAGATGTCCCGCTCCCGCAAAAACATCGTTCAGTTGCATTCGATAGCGGTGATTTTTTATTTTCGATATTTCCGGTGAAATATTAATTATCAATATTTCTCTAAATAAGGGTCCCCTGCAGAAATAAATACAGGTACAGCTTATTTTTATTAAAAACCGCATAGTCTTCGCACGTGGGTTTTCGATTAATAAAAAAATCAAAAAATGGAGGACAGAAATATGATCGGGCAAATGATATATGTATTAATATAAAAATTTTAATTTTTTTGAATTTGTTGGCATTGTTGACCGCTTTTCAGTTCGTAAGATTTAGTTTTCTGAAATTCTAGAGTGGCAAGTTAAATTGAGTTAATATATGTTAATTTCTTATTTTAAGGCAGTAAGTGATTTAATTTGAAAAAAATTATTTAAAAAGGAAGGTATAAAACAAAACAAATGTTTAATACTTTTTAACAACTAAGTGATAAAAACAAGTCAATATAAAGCACCTTTAGATTTTTCACACACATTTGACTTTACTGCAGAACGAATAAAATAAAATAAATACAAGTTATTCCGCTGTCAAAATTTAAAAAAATAAAGGCGAAAGAATATTTGAACAAATTTTAACTTTCACAAAGGTTTATTTACACTATTTACGTATTTTGAATATTAATTAAAGTTCTTTAAATACGCTGTTTCGAATACGAATTGAAATGTCACGTTGAACGTCAGTCACGAGTACTTGAATGACAGGTTCAAATTACAATTTAATAAGCATGCTAAGAACTAATTAAGAAACGCTATGAATACTAATTCAAACAAGGAAAATATGTATCATCTTGATTTTAAAAATATTGAAGAGTTTTTGGTATATCTTCAGCATTCAGTAATTTTCTACGGGAATCAATTGGTTTACAGCATTATTAATCTATCTTCATGAAACCGGTATAATTACTATGTTTGATGAAATACGGAAAGAAATAAAAAAAACGCGAAGTTAAAAGCATCAAAAACTTAATTATCCTCTTTGAATTCGAACAGTGCATAACTAGAATGATAGCATATTTTCATGTTTTATTCTGTGGACTTCCTTTGAGGCAAGTTATTGGATGTTGAAGCCATTTCTCATATGTTGGTTCTTTGCTCTGTTGGGTCACTGAATAAAATTTCGGATAAGCGTAAAGGCGGATTTATGAAGTGGAAGACATAAGGGATCAATGAGCTTAAAACAAAGAGCACACTTACTATTTAAAAAAAATAATTAATAATTTTTTTAATTGATTGGGCTCCCCTTAGAATACAAAGTTCGTCATGATTGTGACTTGCACTACCCCATTATTTCACTTTTTTTTGTTTTTAATATCTCCGAAGGCCGTACATATACGGCCTAGAATATTTTCTGTAACGTCTTTAAGACAGTATATTATGTACCCGCACCTTGAAAATTCTTCTTTTACATAACAGTTTTTGAGAAATTTTGGATTTCTTAGACGGTTGATGAGAAGGTTGTAGGTTTCCCTTATTTTGCTTAACAAATTATTTTAAGTTTGACACCTTTCCTGAACTTTTCATTTTCCCCTCGCATTTCCTTGCTAGTATGCAAATTTAAAGTTAATTAAAGTGAGTATTTAAACGGGTGACCCTTGTAGTTTATTCAGAGCGTGTTTTCGCGAACCAACGCACGTTACGAGTCTATCCTTACTGATACGCCTTTTACGCCATTTAAGAAGTATAACGCCGGGTAGGTTGTTGGGTTAACCTAGTTAGCCTTAACTTAAATTGTTAGTTCAGCACTACTTTTTATCTTTGAATTGATTGTGTAGCGATTCCACCGCCAGTTTTCCTTGTTATTGTTAGCAGGTAGTACTTACGTTTTTTGTTCAGAGTTTGATAAATAATAAAGGGTTATGTTTACCCTTCTTCTGTTCTTCTTTACGCCTGTGCTAAAAGTCGCTAGGTTCCTTAGTAGGATCTAGCAGAGTTTACGTTACCAAAGAGAGTACGATCCTACAAGATTAAAGAATCTTTTATGCAATTACCACTAACAAGTCTCAAGCCATGAATTTTCCTTTCGCATTCGATTTGAAATCACTTTCAGAAAATTGCTGTCTACTTAGTGAATGCTTAAAAGCATGCGTTGTCGAATTCTTGACTAACCAGATAATGTTTAATATGATTTATATGTAAAGAGAGTTTTACTTAAGTAAGTTTTTCCGTTTCTCTAGATATTCTTTCTTAATACTGGATGTAGATGCCCTGATAAGAACAAAGGAGTAGATATTACCAGTAGAATAGATTTGTTTTAAGATAAGGAAGAAAATCATTTTGATTCCAAGGAGGCATTTTAATGCAAATTCAATCAACACTTAAGTGCTCTGTTATCCTTATTCCTAACATTAGTGATGTGGTTCCTGAATTAAAAGATTTTCTCCAATAGGAACTCTATATATTTCAGCTTTCAGGAACCACATCACTAATGCTTTACGTTTGGCGATATTACTGAAAAAAATTTTATCATTGTTATGCGTGTTTGATGTTGTCTATGTTGATGTGCCATTCAATATTTGCCAAAGAATATGATTCCTGAAGGTACATTTAAACTACAGATTTGTCTGTAAAATTTCGGTTCACTCTACATTCTTAGACGAAAAAAAACGACGCACTACGACACACTGAGAAGATATAAAGCAAATTGGACACAAATTGATATGCATACAGGTTTCGACGGAAAATGCAAAATTTTACATTTTGGCTGCCAATGAATGAACGGTTGTCGCTACAGCGCATCTAATCTGCGCAACTGGCAGCATATTTAAGAGGAGAAATTACGATTCCAAGTCATAAATTTTTCACGAATTTCATTCCGTCTACTCTGGTAGACAGTAACTATGCCTCGCATACAGGTGCGCGAAAGATATGCGCAGATGTCAGAATCTGCCGCACACAGCATCAAGAAGGAAGCGGTAGGCCTAGAGAAATGACACAACTTGAAGACCGAGCAACCGTCAGAGCGGCACTTACGTAGGTTATTGGGTGAACCATGGCCGCACACAGCGTTAAGAAGGAAGCGGTAGGCCTAGAGAAACGACAGAACGTAAAGACCAAGCAATCGTCAGAGCGGCACTCACAGCCCTAGATGCATCATTATCATCGATTGTACATGCAACTAGTGCCTCAGTCACCGCAAGGACCATTCATAGACGGCTCACAGAAAGGGGGCTGAGGTCACGACGCCATACATACCATACATACATTCATGCCAAATTCTGCATAATTATTCAACTTTTTTAAATGTAAAGTGAAACGGACATTTACAGTGAACCGATGCACGATGGCGTTTCGAGAGTAATAGCTTTTCTGGACTGACGCTCCTCTGGTCTTTAAAAAAAAAATAAATAAATAAAAAAATGTGTCTAATGTGGGCAGTTAATGACTTCCCGCCAGTTCTACGTTAAGACAATTAGTGAAATACCAACTCTAAGTAAACTATCACTTTCGTTTAATCATTTGTGAATAAAACCTAACCTGTTTATTTTTAAAAGTAGCATATCGTTAGAATTCCCGGTAGAGTATTAAGTGTTGTCATATACTTTTCTTTATACTTGCTGTAGTATTTATATTTGCTATGTTGTTTCTTTAAAAATAATACATAGTGATAAGATTTGGTGACAACATCCTTTTGTTTAAAAAGTGATTCGACAAAAAACATAAAACGAACACGAAATTGAGGATTGAGGCTAATGCATTGAACTGCTTGATAACGAGAGCTCGTCTTCATAATGAGCTTATTCTCACTGCATTTAGCATTATTCCAAGAATGCATTTAATGCTTATAAATGTAATATAGTGTTCTCAGCCACATAGCTATTTTAAATAACAAATTTGAGAACTTTTGGGTTAGAATCTCATAACACATATTTTTTGCAAAAGTCTATTTATTCAGAGCTTTAAGTAAAGTAAAACGTTCGGTTTATCTGGTCAAATAGTTGTATATTGTATTTATATTGCATTGTAAATATATTGTAGTTTCAATAAAATATCCCTTTAATGCCGATAAATGACTTTTTTGTAGCACCCATCTTCATAGAATTCAGGTTCTGAGAAAGGGGAGGCAGGAAAACATGGCTCAGTTCGTGATTTTTCTTTCTTCGTTCTCCCATTGTATACAAGGTGGGGGATGGAAAAGCTGGTTATTTGTCGTTGTAGGGCAGCTGGCACTAAGAACGGGGGGGGGCTTCAATTAAATTTCGCGCAGTTCGTATCCTACGGATCCTACGTATCCTACGGTTCGTATCCTAATGTCATAACGGAAACTTGTGGTACGTTACTTTGCTCTTTGTTATTAAAACTTGTTGATTTACATTTGGATGATATTGAGAGTAACATAGTGTAAAACTTCATTGCCTATCAAAGGAGCGTACTTGCTGTAAGTTAAACATGAACTTTAATGTATGCTTTGCTTGGGCTTAGCAAGACTGATGAACAGAGTACGGCAGCCTATGATGTGTGAAGATAAAAAATAGCATGAAGATGAATAATAAGTGATTAACTTTAGTTCTACTCCATGTCAGGATTCCGTGCATCACATTTCGCACTACGCTGGAGAGGAAAACGGCTATTAGCCTCGCCGATAAGCAAGACGACACACACCCCAAATAGGCTCGTCGAGAGGACACCTAATCTTCACTCACCTTTCTTGGCTTATGGCGTTGAACTTTACGTCTGTTCAGAACTTTACGCCGCGAGGGAGAATGCAAATTTCTCAACAAAGATTAATTCTATTAGACATTGTTTAGAGTCTAGACTCACTTTTATTCAGTAGTCTATTTTTGTTAAGTACTTTAAGTATTGAATTAACTGTTGACTACCGTAAATTAAGAACTGAACAGAAATCACTAAATGGGACTCAACTATTTCGTTATATTTAAACTTTGAATTGTCTTGGGTCTCATGTATCGTCGTTTTCTCTGGCTGATGCCCTAGATGCACTGATATCGTATTTTCTGCATGTTGCCAGATTAATTTATAAGTAGAAACATACACCTTAGGCTGGAAATCTCGTTGCTCTTAAAACTCGTGTCAGTTACTGCCGGTAAAATTAATTTCAATGATTTCACACTTATTTTTCAAAACCCGCACATATGAAATAGTAGTTACCTGTAGCCAACTACCTTGAAGAATAACACTTTGAATACCATCTCCAAAAAGTTTATTAACTCTTTATTTCAAATGTTATTATTTCAAATGTCATTATTAATGTTATTTTTCTCAAAGCGCGAGATTGTGGAAAATGAGCTCAAAAATATTTTAGTAACAGTATAGCTATTAAATGTAGTTAAATACAAAATTTGCCTTTTTTTTTTTTTTTTTTTTTTTTGGTTGTTGCTGTTGTTTTTTTGTCTGAACCCGTTTTATGCTACGGGAATTCTTTGTGTATTCAGTTTAGCTTATACCTAGTTTCAGCAGAGACGACAGGCTTGCGCCACACATGGATAAACTTTTGTTCGGGTTCATCTGTAATACTAATAATAACAAATTTAAAAGAAAATAGCATGAAAGTTGAGTTTAATTTCAAAATAATAAATTTTAATCCTTTTCTGGAAAAAATACTGGCTCTCTTTCTATAAAAAAGTATATGCTATTGTTAAAGGTGTTAGTTTTCTTTTAGGTTAGTTTTTAATCTTTATTTAATGTTAATTTACTTCACAGGATTCTTTCAGTCAGCTACTGTTTCATAGAATATGCCCAGATACAAATATTTAATCTTCTGTAAAATGTAAGATATTTTACAATACCCAAAATTTGATTTTCATTATTATTAACTAGCTTTTAGTGCTTTAGAAGACAGCTTATGAGAAATTATTATTCCTCCGTTCTTGCTTCTCTGGTGTGAATGGTTAATCCGTCCTGCTAGCAGCTAGTAGATCTGCAATTCGAATCCCGGCGAAATCATACTTGATTTTTAATGTTCTCTGAGCCGATATGTTTAAAAGTCTCATCAAACTGATAAAACTCAATTTCGGCAATATGAGGAATAAATATCACATTACTAATTTTTCGAAGGTGTTTCATATTGAATGGGACAAAAAGAATAGCATATTCGAAATTCTGCAATTTATTTATTAAGCCGAAATAAATTAATTAGGAAACTACAATTATACAAGTTTTATCTGGCAACAGCGAAAAATCTTCCGGTTTCAAAATTGCTTCTAGAGGCACTGTTAATCAAAATGGCGACATCCATGCAGGATAAAGCGTATTGTGTTTTGGAATACTCCAAAACATCATTATTTATTGTCATTCAAAGGCATTTGCGCCCGAAATTTGGCAAAGAACCACCGCATAGTCATAACATCGAACGGTGGGGGAAGTAGTTTCAGGACATGGACTGCATGTGTAAGAAAACAGCAACGAACAGCAAATCAAAGTAGTTAAAAAAATTCATGAAATGTTTTAACAAAGTTCCACAAAATGAACGCGTCTGAACTCAATGTACCTCATGTAACGCTATGGAGTATATTATGGAAATGTCTACAATTCCGGCCATACACCTTTCAGATGGTACTAAAAACCTTCCGACAAACCGTTGCGTAAAGCTTGCTGTGAGAATTTGCAAGATAAGCTGCAGGTAGATGGTTTCGCGAACAAACTTGTGTTTACCGATGAAGCCACTTTCACTTTTCTGGCAAAGTTAATCTTCATAATTTATAATTTTAGGGCCCGGAAAATCCACAAGGTGTAATAGAACATGAGGGGGATTCTCTAAAGGTTAACGTTTTTTGCGACATTTCCAACAGCCGTGTTTTTGGTCCTTTCTTTTTTGTGGAAAAATCGATTAATGGGTTCATTTATCAAGATATGCTATAGTTGTTCCCTCAGTTGGAGGAAAACATTCCCTCAGTTGGCGGAAAGCATTCCGGCTGCATTCTGCAGCAAGACGGTGCTCCACCCCATTGGCATAAAAACCTACTCCAGTACCTGAACGTTAGTTTATCCCCATCGCTGGATTGGTCGTGCTGGCTCAAAGGATATGTTACTGCTTTTTTGGTCACCGAGATCCTCAAATCTAACAGATTGTGATTTTTTTCCTATGAGGATTTTGTTAAAACCAAAGTTTTCGTGCCTCCATTTCTTCAGAAGTTACAGCAACTGAAGTGGATAAATGAAGTGCTCGAATCAAAGGATATTCTATTACGAGTGTGGCATGAGCTGGTATACCGCATACACATTTGCCATGTCACCGGAGAGGCACATATAGGACATCTACAAAAACTTGGATAACTATATTTCACTGTAAATCTGATTTATCAAAATAAAGTATTTACAGTGTTCACAGGTATACTTTCTTTTTGTCCCATTCAATATGAGATACCTATATTTGATTTTAAAACACAGCTGTGCAAAGGCTGAATTTTGCCTTTTATGGGATTTCTCATTGAAAAACATTTTCTGCATCTACTAACAATTAGTACGAAAATTGCTGTATGAGTAATAAAACTGAGTTTTTTTATTAAGGATATAGACATTCTTTTGAGTTTCAAAATTTGAGGAAATTTCTGGTTGGAATTTCTAATTTCCAGTTTTATCTGTATTACATTTTTATTTTTTTATTACAAATTTCATTAATATGTAGGTGTAATTGATAAGTAGGATAAATATAACAATAGGTATAGGTATTATAACAGGTAGGATCTATAATTGTAATTATCATTTTTATTTTTTGTAGTTTTAATGATGTTTGGATATTATACTTACAAATGCATACACTGTCCATTATCTTTCATGCATATTCATTGAGAAGTTAATATAATAACCAGTAAAATCTGAGTAAATCATGTAAATCATAAGCAAATTTATCAATAAAGACTCAAATATGGTTATATTTGAGTCTTTATTGATAAATTTGCTTATGATTTATTCAATCTTTTGAAAACTTTCATTAAATACATTAACTGATTTTGCTCGACAATGTGGAACAAATAATGTTATTTTCTTTAAGCGTAAATCTGGAATGCGAAGTAAAAAAAACAACTAATAATTTTTGCGATAACAACAACTGTCGGGATTATGAGACTTTGAAACCAACATCATTCGTATAAGTTTTATATAAAAAAAGATAATGATATGCATTTTTAATTAAAAATTCTGTGTCATTTCGCGATATCTCTAATTTATTTCTTAATAATAGATTTTTAAGGAAATATTAAACTAGAGATTATGAAAATATTTAATTATTACAGTTAGGATCATAAAAATTTTAAAAAGTTTAAGAATCAAATGTGGAGCTTTAGTTTGATTTGTGCAGTTTTATCTAAACCTTAGAAAATCAAAAGTTTCACTTTCTTTTTTTTTTTTTTCATGCAAAAGAATATTTAAATTCTAAAGTAATTAAAGAGACTGTAATAGGTAGAAACTTCTCAGTGAATTCTTACTAGTTTGCTTATATCGAATTGTTTTACCGAGAGTGTATAAAAAAGATCTTAAAATATGCCCTTTAATGCAAATATTACTCTAAAATAAGTTCCTTAAAATTCACCCCCTGTGTACCAAAACTCTTCAGTCCCGCCTTTGTTTCCCATTGGTTAGATAAGTTACCAATCACGCGAAACCGTCTTATTCGCTTCCGGCTGATCACTTCCGCAGACGAACGAATTGATAAAAAGGGTTAGAAATCCGTTCGGGTGACCTTAGGGGAAACACCTGCCCTTCGTCTACCCTCTGCTTCTCCACCCCCCTCGGTCTTTTCCTGTTCGAAATTCAAAACCCTTCCCCTCCTTCCCCAACACAACTTTTCATTAGAGCTCAGAAGATCATGTATTTTTTCTAAGCCGACTTTTTATTCCAAAATGGCTTTTTTTCACCCCTTTAAGAATTACATGAATGGAGTAATACGCAGACTAATCGTCGAGTGTGTAGATGTCATTTCCTCCCTCCCCCTTTGCTGATATGTCAGTCAATTTCCGTAAAACTTCCACCAGCATTTTCAGAGCTTTGAGCAACCGTGGATAAATGAAGAATATAAATGAAATGCTGTGTATTAGTAAGCTCCTGATTAACCAGTCTATGCGAAACAGGACATTAGACCATGTAAATGAGCGTCTGGCAGATCCATGAAAGATTTCAATTTCATTTCATATTCTGAAGCAAAAGTCACACCATTCTTTTCTTTTTTCTTTTTTTATAAGATAATGCCAGTGGCAGATGAATTGCTTAGCTCTTTGGTACATCTTATCGGAGTTTCAAACGCTTTTAGTTTTATTCCAACAATTAACACGCTCCATTACCGCTCGCTCTAGAGAATCATTTTAAATTAACATAAATTAGAGAATCAAAACAATAATAATAAATAAAATAAAATGAGTAAGAACTAACCAAAAAAAGTATAAGGGATGAGTTAAGAATCACTAAAATGTGTAACAGAGAGATGACAATTATAAACTGAAGTAAAAGCTCCAGAGGTTTTTAAAATGGTTCAACCAGGGTATAAAAACTCACTACCAACTTGATTTAGCTACCTGAGTATCACTTTTTTCCTTCCAGCCGCTTTTTATTTCACGAGGGGAAAAAAAGTGTAAAGAATTAAAAGCATGTCACTCTTGTGATATACTAGCGGCACATCTTGACGGAATTGTAAAATTCTGGTTCATTTCCAGCGACAGCGTACTTGATTCTTCAAGATTTCCTACTGCTGTAGAGAACGCTGATGGACTCTTCAACGCCTCTAAGATAGAAAGTCATTTAGTGTTCACTTTATTATTCATTAAGCTCTTATTAGGATCGTATTTTACAACCTTTGAAGAAATGCCAGAATGATCTTTTCACGAAATTCAAGAAAATCATTTTCTTAAAATTAACTTACTAAACTTTCTACTGCCTAAGTGATACCTTGTCACAAGAGCTTAAAAAATATTCATCCCGAAAAGATATTAAGTAGTTTGTGTGTTGGACTAGAGGATGAATATTTGACCACGTCATATTTTCAAAAGATTAGACTATAGGAAACAGTGTAGTAATAATAGATAATCAGAGGCGTCAAAAGTAATTCTGTAATCCTAATAACTGTAGAACGAAGGTCTTTAAAAGACACTAAATGCTACTACTTTCCCACCTACACACAACTTCTTAATGCGCAAAATAAAATCAATGAACTTGTGATTAACATTCGTCACTAAATCTTCGAATATTCACGAATGTTGTAATTCATGAATGCTGTAATTTGCTTTAAAGAAAATTGTAAACAGATGCCTTTAAGGCAAAGTGCGTAGCGCAAACATCATTTGCTTTTGTTATTAAAAATTCAAGGACATTTTTAGTCCTATTATCACAACTTTTGGACATTATATACAACAGAATTATTATTCGAAATGCTTAGTGGAAATATTATATCTTAATTCATCACATTTCTATCTATGTCGGTATTTACGTCATCCTCTGTCGCTTGTTTCAAGAGGGCACTAATTTAGTACACCAGCGCAAGAATTTTATACATACAGTTACATTAAATTCACTAAGTTATGGAAAGATGTTTGAAGGAAATACTGAGCAATACGAATTGGCGACCCTTAACTCTTTTTTTTTCCTGAATTATTTATTCTTTTATTTTATTCAAGCTTTAAGTACATAACATTTTAGTATGCATGTGCATTCCCCACGATGATTAGAATTGTGGTGACGTAGATCAAAACAGTATGTGAAACGATATAAAAGAAGATGGAATGAGAGTAATATTTCATAAGCAAAAATAGAGTTCATTTCAGAAAAGACGCTGCTACTGAAAAGTTAAACATCCTATATATGTGGATACCTAATTAAAAAAAAAAGTCCAATTTAGCCGTCAAATGCTTATAAATTGAGATATATTAGCATCCACATCCGTATAAAGTCGGGGGGGAGCTATAGAACTTTCTGTCAGCTTAACCTTTCGCCCCAAAGATGATGAAAAACCCCCAAATATCCACAAAAAATCGTGCTAATCACTATTCGTATCTCCAGTTATCATCACAAGATTTTTCACACCTCTTATAAATGAGTCTGAACCGCAGATCCTTATCTCCGACTGAGGGCTTCTTCTCCAAAACAATGAAAAGGTGTTGAAAATGAGAGTGGGTAATTAAGAGTAATTGCTCTTAATTCAAACATTAAATTATGATGCATTATTCTCGCTACTTGCGAGCTGTAACATTAGGGGGCCTAATGCGAAGCGAAGGGAAATGAAGACATAAAAAGAGGGCTTTGATTGAGATGTTTAAATTTAGCTTAATGGTTATATGGTTGTTAAATTGTCTTTTATAACATCTTTTTTTTTTTTTTAAATACATTGAGATAAAAATCAGCAAAGTTTTTTTAGCACAAAGAAGTACTTGTTATATAACATTGTAAAAGAGATAATTTCGATTTGTGACGCATTAATAACTCCAATTTATAAATTTATGAATGAATGCGGCAGCTTAACCGCAGTTTCAATGTTCATTTTATACAGTATTCAATTGATTTTCATTGCAATTAAATTGTTTCGGAATCAGATATGAAATCGTTTATAATGATCGTTTCTGACCGCATCTGATCGGTGTTAATTTTACAAGTTTGTCCAGGCACGTTCGTCGGCTTCTGAGTTAGATATATAATAGCAATTTACAATAGCTCTTTGGAGCGAAAGGTTGATTGTTTCAGAATTAATTATTCAAAGAAGTATCATTGTTTTCAGTTCGGGATGAAATAAAGATTTCTAGTTTTGAATCTAGTTTTGAATAAAGTAGTCCTTCCGGCGAACAGGGGCATCTGGAAGCCTGAGTTCCGAATTTTGATTTTATATTTCATATTTTGTGAAACTCGGATGAATTTTTGATTAACAAGCTCAAAGATTTGAAAACGAGCGATGGGCCCACTATTCGATTTTCAAAACATTTCTATCTCTAGCGCGCAAGACTTGCTACTTGGAAAAATATAAGATATTTATCTTTCAACTTTAGTTAACTATCTCGGTTCTAGGAAACAATGTGTTTCCGCGGCCGGAAATAAAATACTTTTATCTTCCCAGCACCAGTGTGTTGCCATTCAGGAAAGCCTAATATGCCTTCAAATTTAATCTGGAAGGTTACTGAGAATAAACTAGTCAATTTAAATGCAATCAACACAGTTCTAAAAAGGGATTTAAAAAGCAATCTGCACTAAACTGAGTGATTTAAAAGCAATAAACATAGTTCTTAAGAATATTTTTTCTACTTTTTAAAGCACTTTATTTACATAATTATATATTAAAATTATGATATTTCTAATTAGAAATATTCAATATTTTTATGAAATTTCACTTCCTAGACTCGTCGAAAGTATTATATACTTTTTTATGACAACTATTTTAGGCGGCTGGTACTTTTTAAAGAAATAATATAGCGAATATCAAAATATGTATGGCAACCTCTAACACTCTATCAGGAATTCTAAAGATATGTTGTTTTTACATATTTTGTGATTTTGTTGATGAATTGAATTTTATGTTCCATTAACGAGAAGAACGTGATATTTAATTTTGAAAAGTAATAGAAAGATATTTTTTTTTGTTGTTGTTGAAAACCTTACTTAGAAAACTGATTATTGATATGATAAACTTAGAAAAGACTGGTAAAACTGTAAAAACAGTGCTTAACATTCGAATCGGGAATTCTAAACGTATGCAGCTGTTAAAAATTTTTGTGATTTTATCGTTGAACTGTATGTGGCGTAAGTGTGAAGAAAACGATGCAGAATAATAAAGCTAAAAAGACAAAAATGGGGAAAAAAGGCTATAAGGTATTTTTCCCGCCCTCTTAGCATGCCTTCGTGAGGTTATGGTCAGCACATTCCGCGCGTATTCGAGAGGTCCGAGGTTCGAGTCCCTGCGAGGGCATTACGGATTTGTTAGATTTACTTATTTCGAAAAATTCTAAAATGATTGTACAGTGGCTCCCGAACTAAAAACGATGACGGATGATGATTCTCCCCCACTTGGATTTGACGATTGGATCCCCTAATCCCCAGTCGCCCTTTAAAAAGGAGCGTATATGAGGTATTTCTCCCGTCTTCTTAGCATGCCTTCGTGGTGTAATGGTTAGCACAGTCGGCGCGTATTCGACAGATACGAGGTTCGAGTCCCGGCGAGGGCATTTTCCAAGTCTTCCGTATCAAAATAACCTAATGGCTCTGCAAGGGGCAAGGGGGGTTAGAGGACTGAGTACAAGAGCAGACTGGTGTTTTGCTCGCTCAGCGAGAACGTAAAAATCTTTAACAAACCCTTTTGTGCAACCTTTCAAATCTTAAACATTTCAGATTTTTTGTTATTATTATTTTAATTTTATTGTTTGCTGTGTTATTATTATTATTTTAATTCTGTTCTCTAACGTATTTTCGTAATATCTTAATTTTTGGTAAATCTGTGCTATTTTCACAATTAAATTAAATGTGATTTAAGTTACATCAATTAGATGTGTAAACGGTAATAAAATAAAAGTTTAAAGGATTAAGAACAGTAGTTATTTCTTTTAAAATAGCTCAGTGGAAATCGGCCATTTATCAGGCCTCATGCAAGGTAAATTAAATAACTTTAATCTAGTGTTACTGCAACTTTTGTCAAATCACTGGGATAATAAATGGCCTGGTAGCCTACCGTAACTCAGCAGCCCCGAATATTAAAAGATATATTTCTACCATTAATATTATTCAAATGAAAGCTATGGAATGTTTAGCAAAGTAAATTTTTATCACTCTATTATCCTTTGTCAGGGGATACAGAATCTATGCCATCTAATTCTATTTTTGATATAATAAATTTATTTTAACTATGTATAATTTTTCCAGTTGCAATAAATCGTTCGTGATTACAGTCTTGTTTTACTCTAGTAAATCTAAATTCATTACTTTTTATTTGCTCTTTTTAATGCGTCTTCTTCATCAAATGTTATTCATTAATCTATAATATACTTTATCATTTGCGTCATAGTGAATGTACTTATAAAGCGCAAGCCTGCAGAATCTAATGTATCATCGTTGTACTGATTTCATCTTTGTTTGCGGTTATCAATGATTAAAAAGTAAGGATAATCCCTTTTATTTTTAATTGATCTTGCAATATATATATTTATTTTACTTTAGCAAATATATTTCTTTGAAGTACAAAATAAAACTCTCGAAAAAAGCTAACACTTGTTACGAAAAAAAAGCATCGAAAACTTACACATGCGACATGAATGCATAAGACAGCGAAATGGGTTAGAAATTTACTTTTCTAAAGCATAATTTGGCTTTACAATTAAAGCAGGTAACTGGAACAACTGTATAAAAAAATTACATGGTTATGTTCAGTAATAATGTCTGTAATTTAGAGCACCCTAGTATGAGAGAAGAGATATGAATTCATTTAAAAAATGTGCATATGTTGGCGTGACACGATGATATTCCAATGACATTTTAATGGAATTCCGCATTCCGGATAATGCAGGCAACATCACAAATTGCTCGCAGCTCCACATGATTAAATACAGAAGCCGTTATGTAGCAGGTGACAATTTTTGAGGCGTTAAGCTGCGAAAGAAAAAAAGCTTTCCCTTACACCTGCCACCAAATGACCCCTTAAACGGGTTATTAATTACTCTTGGTCCTCAGTGTCGCCGTGACTGCGTCGATGACAGGTCTCGCCCCCTAGCGACGGGCCTCAGGTACTTAAAGAAGTGGATATATGATTGGTGAAAGAGGGGTAAGGATGGCCACTGATAATGCCAACTTAATATCGACAAGGCGACAAAAGGACCTTAAAAAATGCCAGATAACATCACATAGAATAGTGGGCCTTTCGGCAATAGAGGCCCTTGCGGAAGCGAAGCTGGAATTAAAGTTTAGGAATCAATGTGGTCTAACTACAAAAACATCAGCCCTCTCAAGCTTTGTTTATAACACTTTTTAAAATAACTTTAATTTGCTTTAGTGATATATAAATAAAACAGGAAAAATGAGCATCTACATTAATTGCCTCATTCTGAACTACAAAGCATATTCTTATTAAGATAATGTATATTTGCATAAGAATGCATTTAAGAATGTTGTTTTGTTTTTATTTACTGCCAGTTTAACCCACGCGAATAATTCCCTTGAAAATCTTCGTTCTCCATTATATCTATCTTGTATACACTCACGTTTGTGAAAATTGCAACACCAAGAAGGAATCGTCATAATTGAATGCAATTTAATACACAGTTGAGTGGTAGTGGTACAAATAAATGATTAAATGTTCAAAGCAAACAAACAAGAACAAGAGATCAGAATCAGTATTTTGTGTGGCCACCACGCGCCGCAATAAGTGCTGCTACACGACGTGGCATGGAGTCAAACAAAGTTTGAATGTCTGACTGAGGAAGAGCATTCCATATCGTTTGTACGCGTACCCAAAGTTCGTCTGCAGACGCAACAGGACGAGGATCACGAGCAAGACGCCGACCAATGACATCCCACACATGTTCAATTGGCGACATATCCGGGGAACACGCAGGCCAAGGAAGAAGCTGTACCTGCTGCGCTGCAAAGAAGGATTTAACAATCCGAGCAGTATGAGGGCGGGCATTGTCCTGTTGAAATACAGCGCCTGGCAAGCTTTGAAGGAAGGGAACAGCTTCGGGCTGTAGAACTTCACGGATATACCGGTTGCTGTTCAGATTGCCCACAATTCGTAGCAATTGAGATCGTCTATGATATGCTATGGCGCCCCAGACCATAACTCCGGGTGTTCGTCCACTGTGGCGTTCGATAATGCACTCCGGAAGGTGGCGTTCACCGGCATAGCGTCTGACACGAATGCGGCCATCATGGTACCACAAATTAAAGCGGGATTCGTCAGAAAACACGACATGCTGCCAATCAGCACGCCAGTCTCTATGCTGATTGGCCCATTGTAGCCGCAGGCGGCGATGGTCGTGCGTTAGGGGGATCCTGTATAAAGGAGTCCGTGCGCGCAGTCCACACTGCAGCAGACGTCTACGAATTGATGAAGCACACAATGAAACACCTGTAGCTATTGACCACAGTGCTGCCAATTGTCTAGAGGAAGCTGTACGGTCCGTCCGCGCCATGCGGACCAGGTGTCTATCATCGCGAGCTGACGTCACATTTCGGGGTCCACTCCCGGATTTCCGAGTTGTCCGACACTCGTCCGTCCACTGCTTCCAAACGCGCATCACTGTGCTGCTGTTACGCTGCACACGAGAGGCTACTGCACGATACGACAATCCAGCTTCACGAAGGCCGATGATTCTCCCTCGTTCAAACTCTGTAAGTTGTTCAAATCTCGCTCTCTTTCGTCGACGAGGCATAAGTACAGATTGAGTTAACGTTTACCACTAGCAGATAACCACCGATAACCATACACGCCTCGCTACAGCCGTCTATTTATTCGGATCCATCAGCCGTTCAGAGGGCGCTGCTCAGCATACGCATGCGCTACGGATTTGCAATTCTAATCATTTGCATATCATGCGCTACTTTGCATTTCCTGAAAATTTCAGCTCACTCGCGTAAGTCCTTCATGGTGTTGCAATTTTCACAAACGTGAGTGTATTTTTCATCTAGTCTATCTTGCATATTATAACGTTATCGTTGAGCTCTTTTCTTGATCTTTTTCAATAATCTTGAAGATATCCGTCAGGTTTTGTTAAGAAACTGAAAAGGGAAAAGAATTAAAGGTTAAGGTTTATTATAAAAATAATAGACATATATATTATTTAATCAGA
>KK117589.1:134081-147714 GCA_000611955.2 Stegodyphus mimosarum | reverse complement strand
TGCTACTGAACCATTATTATGTCTCTTGCCGTGGAAGTTTTGGATAAAAAAACAAGGGAAAAAAGGCAGCTGCTGATATTTGAACCATCAATACGTTCAATACGTCTTGAAAAGTAAAGTAATAATATAAAGAAAATTAGGGGAAAAAAAAACAGCGTAAGAAATCTGATCTAAATTAAATTTCCTGAGCTTAATTTTGAAAAAAACAGTGTTATTTTTCAGTGGTTTTTACCCACTGAAAAATAAAATATCCCCCCTAAAATAATACAAGTAAATTACAGACGAAAAACAGAATGTAAATTGTTACAAGGGTCGAATTCGGATATTTTATTTATTTTTTTACTGTTGTGCTAGAATCTGTTACTGTTCAGCCATTTAATACTTAAAGTCATGAACTCTGATTTCCCCCCCCCCTTGGTGTACAATCACAGATATGCATTCACAAGAAAAACATCTTTTATTTCTAAGATATAAACGTAAGCTACTTACTTGGCGATAATTTCGATAAAGTATGTATTAATTATTGTAAAATCTATTTTTAGGATCTCAACTGGAGATGTAATCTGTGTAACGGTCTACATAGATGGACAATCTTAATCTATTTTAATATCCACGCCTTCTGACCTGCAGGTGAGTTCATGGAACTTGTCTTCCCCCTTGGTGTTAATGGAAAGGCGTTAGCGGCCGGTGTATCTTCCACGCCCAGTCTCCTTTTTTGGAACCTTCGATTCGACATGGGAGGACACTTCGAATGTGAATCGACCATAAAAATGCTCTTTATCCGTCGGCCTGAATACTTAAGAGATGTGTTCATTAAATTTAGGGGGGTCAACGAAAAGTTGGGGGTATAGTTAAGAACCTCTCAACGACATCTGGAGAGCTGTGGTGGATAAGAGTTAGAAAGGACATTATAGATTTCTACCCATTTTCAGGTAGTTAAACGTATTATGCCTTAAAATGACAAATAATGGCTTTTAGGTGGTTTTTATTCTCACCAAAAAATTTAATTTTTATCCCTTAACAGACAGATAGTTGTTTGTAAGAGCTATAAGACATAAGGTGCATTCAGAAAGAAACTTCGTTTTAGCTACAAATTAAAAAATGGACTAGGATTTTAAAAAATGTTTATTACCTTTATATTTCCCCCATTTTTAGTTATTTTTTCACATAACACCTACCATTGTTGAGGCACCTAACGGAAAGTGGCATCAACCTGTTCATTCTGCAAATACTGTAATTCGTTTTTTGTTTCTATTCGACGAGGAAAACGTTAAAAAAAATCTATTGGTGAAAAGTTTATGAGTTAAGAATGGGGATAAGTTAGGAGTAGTTTAAAGACGATTTTATTTGCTTGCAACTGTACAATTTAACAACGTCCTTCCAGCAGCGCTGTACGAAAGAATGTTTTGTTAAAAACTGTATCATATCTTAAGTGTGGCATATGTGTTTCTTGTTTTGAATTGCTTTGTAGAAATTTCTTTCAGTCTCACAACAGACTTCTGGTTAAGATAAAAAAATTCACACTGTTGCCAAAATAACGTGTTATTGTAATTTTTGATCGAAATCACTGGCGTGAAAAAAATCATTGGCGTTCTAAGAAAATGAATGACGGCCAGTGTTCATCATCTGATGGAATTTTCAGTCTTTTTAAATCTTAGAACATCCTGAAAATAAGTTTAACTTTTGGAAAAGAAGTGGGGAGGAATCTTTAGCTTTTGAAAAGGAATGGGGAGAATCTTTTTACTCCTGGGAGTCTAAAGAAATAGTTAAACATGCGGAATCTATAGCACAGAAATTTTTTTGCTGAAAAGGAATAGCAAAATAGAGCTTAATTTCTGAATATGACACTAATTATCACTTTGCTGAATCAAGTATTATTTTTATTTTCCTACTTAATTTATTTACACTTGTTTCAAAGCTATGCAAATGAAATACTAGTTAAAATAAGTTGAAAAGTACGAATTTTAACTGAGTTTAATTATTAGCTTGAATTAATCAGCGTCTGCTAATGTAGCCATTATTCAAAGGACATTTGCATAGAGATAAAATTTTAATTTAAAATAAAGTTGATTTAGAATTAAGAATTCTTTAACGAAAACTAGAATAGGGTAAGAAAACAAATTAGGTTTTCCCTCACTCTTATTTAAATTTTGAATATTATATTAAGCCACTAAAAATTGGATAGAAAATTAATAATTATATATCCTATTGTATTTTAATTATTTATTAATAACTGGTATATTCTTTTGTTGTTATTGCAGTAGCTTTCGTTCGCTTATATCGACGCGCCTGCAAGTTAAATAAGTGATTCAGTTTTCTCTAGTGATGGGCAACTTCGGTACTTTCTTGTACCCGGTACGAGAGTAACGGGTACAGACAAGTACCCGGTACAAAATACCCGTTACTCAAGTAACCGTTACTTTGAAAAGTACCGAAAACCGATTTCAAGTACCGAGTACCCAAGTAACGATTTGGAGTACCGAAGTAACGAAATACCGGAGTAACGGTTTGCTGTACCGAAGTGCCCTAGTAACGATTTGAAGTACCGAAATACGCAGCTAACGATTTTGCGCACTGAAGGAATTCTGCCACGTCACCACGTGTTTGATTTTATCTGTGCGGAGTAAGATTTTGAATATCAGAAAACATGTCAACTGCGGAAGTGTCTGAGGAGCAGGAGAGAGCGGCGGGTTGTTTCTGGTGTTGGGTTTGTGTAGATTGTCTTTGATGGCCAGTGGGGGTTGGGAGGATTGGCGCGGGAAGTGGATGGATGGAAACATTTTCCCTTTCGGTAATGTCTTGTGTGCAGGTGCAGCAAAATCGATGGGTGCTCTATTAATTTCGTGAAAAGGGTCGTCCATAGATGATGTCAAGCTTGGAGGGGAGGTTAGTGAAATTGGAACAGTTTGTGACAAGGCGGAGAAGGGGGTAACAAGAAGTGTGGCATCATATTTTGATTAAAATAAAAATGTTTAAAATCAGCAGATTGAATTTTGAAGTTATTTTAAAATTATCAAAATTTGAAGATATTTCCTTAATTGGGGTGAAAGCAACTTTCATGTGTTTTTTTTTTACTTACATTCCTTTCTTTCCAAAAAAAAAAAAGGCATTCAGAGTAGGTTTTGAGAGTAGGGTAGCGGTAGAAATTGTAATTTTATTGCTATTGTGTATTAATTATGTTTTTTGCTGTAAACTTTTCTCTTATTTCGTACAAAATAAGTGCACGAGTCATTATTATTGTTATATTTACAGATGTGATTAAAACATATAGTTTAAATTTAAAAATAAAGTCTGAAATATGATCTATAATGTAGTGCTACGTTTTTGAACTGCAAGTATAAGTTTACGTAATATTGCGTGACATGTGGCAAAGGGGATATGTTGAAGTGTGACACTTTGTGACAAAGAGGGGTAGGGGGTCCAAAATGTTGCAGAAAAGTGTGACATCATTTATGGACAGCCCCAAATGAGCATAGTTGCGTACTTGAAAAACGTCGGAAGATTTTCTTTGTATGATATTGAAGGAAGGGAGAGTACACTATGTTTTTTTCGGCTGTGTTGTGTTGTGTTGTTGGAGGGAAACAAAGGAAAAAATCGGAAAATAGAAATTTTGATGCAACACTATACTATGAGTAAAAATGTCGCAATAAATTTAAAATAGAAAATTAACTATAACTAGCTGTGTAGCAACTCGATAGGATGCAGTTTCCTAAGTAAATATCAGAAATTTAATGATCAATCTGTTTTAACATGATATTTTTTATTTATACGGATAAATAGCATACCACAGAAGTCGTTTAATACCTTCAATTCGGTAGTAAAGGGCATAGGGGTGCGTAGGGTCTAGAAATTAAAATGATCACAAACCTTTATCCCACTTATAGATTTCGCAAATACAACCAGATACTACTGTCCTCGCACCAAAACCGAAGTGAGCTGAACCCTCATTGATCCTCCAGTAATGAATACCGAAATACCGAGAAGAGATGCATGTTTTCGCTACAAAGTAGCGAATACCGAAAAACACCCGTTTCGGTACAGAAGTAACTAACACCGAAAAGTACCGATTTCGGTACCTGAAGTAACGGGTACTTGGATGTACCGATTTTCAGTACCCGTTACAACTAAGTACCCGTTACAAAATACCCGGTTCGGTAGTACCGACTCATCACTAGTTTTCTCCAATAGAAGGTCAAAGCTATCAAAGTATTCTCCCCTCCCCCTGCTCATGTAATTCTTCAGAAGATTTTGCTGGAGAAAATTCCATTGTACTAAACTACACTTAGCTCCTGTAGCGCCATAAAAGCAGGCTGTAGCTCTAATATAATTCAACATAAGCATTCCAAAGGTTCAGGACTGCTGAATGCCCAACCAGTTATTGAGTGGTTAAGGAGTGATCAATGCTGGCAATTCGGCCTGGTTTTGAACCCAGGCTAACGGACTATCTGCATAGTTTGCTTTCTTGGTTTTCCATTTTTTGTAGCGTGAATATGAGTTAGTTTTCTTTATAAAGTTCTCCATGAAGGCCTCCCTTTAGGCATATAGCCTTCGCGTGCTTTGCCACATTCAGATAACCTAAGCAAAGATATTCAGTTTGGTTTAATAAGAATAAGCATACATGAAGTTCTTTCTGGGGATATCCTTATTTTTAAAACGCTCAGAGATGAATACCACAAGTTGCGCATTATCAACTATATAATTATTAAAAGAAATTCATCGTCAACAGCTGTTCTGAAAAATGTCACTGATAGGTTAGAAATCTTATCTCTGCATCTGTGAATTTAAGGAACAACCCTAAATAATAGGGGTTAACCTGAAATTTAACATTATTCCACCTAAAATCATAGTTCTTTAACCTTTAAATATAAGTCTTCCTAACAACTACTGGGAATATGTTTTGGCTTTGATGCTATTCCAAATAAATGTAACCTAGAGATATTCTTCAAAGCAAAATGCATTTCAACCATAGAGAGAATTCCTAATGCAGTAACTTTCGCTCTTCGTGAACGTGCCTATAGACTACGAATGGCTATAGCTCTAACACCCCAGTGAATTGAATTTATAATTGAATCTCTGAAAACGAGTAGTGTTCATGAACTTCAGAGTGATCAATATTTAACACTACATGAAAGAAAACTTAATATGATCTATAGAAGTTACTCTCACAGAAGATTACCTGCCTACTTCTAAGGAAATGAATTTTTCGGTAATGTTCAACATTTGACAGTGTTTACGAAATGAGATGCAATCTTTTCCACCGTGATAATTATCGAAGAGCAGTTCCGAAAAACGGGTCAAATTCTGAGCTATTTCCATATACTCTCAATATTAGAACAGAAGAATCAGACTTAACATTATGGGAAAGAAATTTCGAAAGATACTATTGTTCATAGAGAAGTACTAAATCATATGAATAATTGAGCTTATTAGTACGAATCATGATTATGGGTATTAACATGTAAATAATCTATTGATGATAACTAATTTTTAACATTCGATTTTATAATGTAATTGGGAAATAATTTTTTTTGAGGGGGGAGGGGTTGTTTGTTATATTTTTTTTTAATTTAACGGAGTGACTAATGCTTGAAAACTTGCGTTATTAAGCATTGGTCACTCCTAAGGCCAGAATGGTGCCTATTTTATTGTGGAGGCACTTAATTTTCTTTCATAGGCTCCACCTATGAAGGGACGGACAGTTACAACTATGCCTTCTCCGAGATTCCAAGCCGGGCCCTTCGGTACCGCAATAGGCTCCCCTAACCACTATACCGTCTGAAAGGCTGAAATAAAATATACATGTTAAAAATTTCTAAATTACGCTGTTCTAGTTAAAAAATTAATTCTATTAATTAGAACAATATTTTTGCTCATTTATGTTTAAATATAAAACCATGACATTGTTAACAGTGACGGATCTAAAATCAATATTAACAAAAGGAAATCTAAGTGAACTGAATGTAACCATTTTTATATGCTCTTTCTATACTATCGCTTTTATTGTTCCTTAAAATTCTGTTAATATTCCATTGCTTCTATCTGATCACTCTATTGTTTTAGTCACAATCAAGAATTAGATAAAGGAAATATTCCTTCATTTAATTCTTGATTGAATACAGAAAGAAATATTCCTGTTCTTTAGTGCATTTACTTAAAAACGTGTAGTTTAAGTTTAATAACTACTATGTATACAGTACCCGCCACTTTTTAAACTCACTGATTAATAAACTCAGCCACTTATTAGGCTCAAATTTCCAGAAAATAAACCAAACACATACTAACCGCCGTTTATTAAACTCATCTCCACCTCTGACAGACAGATAACTTGCTTGTCAGACGAAGAGAAATCCAACATTTATAATTAGAAATTGCATGGTGAGAAGATAGAAGCAGATCATCGTTCACCGATATTTGGATAAAAGACGTTCTATTTGGACTACTAAATGAATAAAAGCCACACGAAATTAGTAACATAGACGAAAGTGAACTGCACATGACCAGAACTAACATTAATATTAAAGAGGGAAAAGAAATTCATTAAGAAATTGAAGGATTAAATTATTGTGTATTATACGTTACTGACGGAAGTTATAAAGATCGATTTTAGAATATGTGACAGTTCACAACAATATTGACATGACTTCCATAAAAACTGACTATGCAAGTGTTAAAAGGAATGCAGAAAAAAAATAATGCATAAAAAATAATGACATAACATCATCAATAAAAGCACTACGAATTCCGAAAAAAACTCTTGAACTGGAAGGTGCTGATCAAAAAAGCTACCAACAGTTTTGCGAAATTAAGACTACTGTTGAGAAACTTGTAGGGTTTATTTTAACTAACATTTATTTTAAGTTAATATTCATTTCCTGTTTAGCTTTCATTTTCCCCTAGAAATGCCCGTGCCAGAGTATGTAAATTTTAATAGCACGCGCAGTTTATTCAAATTTAGCGGAAGCTAGTTGAATTAAATAGTAGACGAAACCAGAGTGTGAGAGTCTTGCTTTCAAGCTAAGCTGGAGATATTTGCTCGGTAGAATTTAGATCAGCGCGTTTAGATCAACTGTTTAATCAGTAATCTTGCTGAATCTCAGAGGTAATTAAAAACGTGGCTAGTTAGGATCTCAGAGCCTCGTCGATAGTGTTTGATATTTGATCATCTAGTTCGCAGTTTCAGTTTTACTTTACTTTTAGTTGAACCGCCGGGTTGGCGCAGTTTGTGAGCGTCGAGTAGACGCAGTTGTAATTTTAAAGGTACAATAAAAGGGTTTCAACCCCTTCGCACGTTTTTGTGTGACTTCACGCATAGCAACACTCACTATCCCAGTGTCTGACAAGTTGGGCCAGCGAGATCTTACAAATGGGCAATATTAAACAAACACAGATAGAATAGTTGTTTTACCTACTATACAGTTAACGTGATTTTACGAGGGAAACTTCTCGCACGGACTTAAAAGAATACCAGCACAAAAGAAGAGTAAAATAACCCTTTATGACTCGTCAAACTCCGAACACAAATGCACGAAATTCGTGCTTTCAATAACACCGGCCACTTACTGTGGAACTTAAGAATAGTTACACAATAATTTCAAAGAAAAAGAGTAGTGCTGGACTAACAGTTTAATTTAAAGCTAACTAGGTTGACTCGACAACCTGCATGGCGATGTGCTTATTAAATGCACAAAAGACGTTTCAGAAACTCAGAGCAACAGCAAGGACAAACTAGTCACGTGTACTGGCTAGCGAAATCATGCTCTGAATAAACTAGTCTTAGGTCTTAGCTCATATTCATACTATAAGTGATGTACGACCCGGAGGTTTTTACCACTCTATTTTGTCCTTTTGAAATCCTAAATGAAAAAATCAAAATCCAGAAATTTGGAATACCTGTACACAGCCGTTGTTGCATCTCCAATGTTGCATTGGATCTAATTTTGTGGCAGATAGCAATTATAAGCAATATATTGACAAATCTTGAAGCGCTATGGCAGTAGCGTCCATCTGTTGTGAAGTCTCGGCGAGGTCTGGATATCGTAATGTTAAGCATTCGTTAAGTAAACGAAGTGGGCGGTGCTTTAAAGAGACTGTTCTTTCTTTCGAACAATCGGAGAATAGCGTTTCTGAGTGCATAAGTTTCTGAGTGCATACATAATACAAAATCAAAGTCTATATCCGCTTTGACGGGTGCAAAGTCTCTATCCTGCTTTGCCATGAGTAAGTGAAATAAGTAGAAAATTGAATTAAAATAGGAAATAAAATATATACATTATTTACACCGATAACCATTTTTCATTATGGTGTATCGTTCGTGGTCTCTCAAAACACTAGTTCACCAAGTAATCATAATTCCCGATGTTCTTCACAGTTTTATCATCATGTTTGTCACACTGGTTGAAGAAATGATGTGATAATTTTAGACTGAATAAACTACAAGATTCGTCCGTTTAAATAGTCACTTCACTTAACTTTAAATTTACATTCTGGCGAAGAAATGCAAGGAGAAAATGAGAGGTTCAGGAAAGGTACTAAACTTAAAATAATTTGTTATTTAAAAGAAACTCTACAACGTAATTATAAAAATATTTTATAAAACATTGAACACTGAATTTCAAAATCTAGTTTAATTTTCAATTATTATTTTAGGATTAATTGCTAAACAAGTTATTAATTATTATGTTACTTGAAAAGGTTAAAATTGATATCACGATTTGCGATGCGCAAATCGTCGTTTACTGAACTTAGCCGCTTAATAAATTCAATTGCGTTTGGAACGGAAGGGATTTTAATAAGCAGGAATACTGTAATTCGAAGTTTTTAGTTGGAGATAGGAGTGCTTCTGAAGGTAAGAAAGTTATTTCTTTCAATAAGAATATACTAAACTTCCTTCTTAAAAGAAAAGTCATGTGATGTCACCTTTTTTTTCAGCTCTTACGACATATACGACGGGATAAGATTGCGTTTAACTCATTAAACTTTTTATTTCATTTAAAAATCCACTTTCATAATTACTCAAAATCGTGAAACTGCTAACATATAGAGTTAAATCTTTCTGATGCTAACAAATATAGATTTTTAAATCTATATTTGTTAGCATCAGAAAAATATTTTTTTTAATTGATCAGTTTTTTAAAATCTGCCAAAATTTGATAAACTATGGCAGAAATTACAAAATATTTCTTTAAAAGAAAGTTTTTCTATCTATCCGATGCTCAAAGTTCGAAATGATGCGATCAATAATTTGATCAAGCAAGGATAAATTGATGACTAAGCAAGGGTAAATTGTAGGGTTATGCTGTATAAAAGCTTGTCAGAGTCCTGAATACCCTACTAGACTGATGGAGAATTATTGCTCAATCTGTAACAATCCCAAAGTTGGAAGAAGAGTTAAAACAGCCTTTTTGTATTTAAGCTTTGCATAAATAGAAGAAGCCTGGCTTGTGCTACAAACTAACTCCCGTTACATTGGTTCATTACATCAGAACCCTCAGTTTTAATACACGGAAACAGCTAATTTTCCTTCTGGTGAGGACTGCGAAAAGAAGAAGTTGCAGTATAGGCTTAAAGGATAATAATAGGTTAATTAAAATAAAATACCTTAACTATACTCAAATTTAAGAAATAAATCTTTTCTGTATTATGTAAAAAAAATCTATATGAAATTTGAAAGAAAGTGACCGTGGAATTTTGTATTGTCATCGCAAATGCGTATCATAAAATTTCAAGAGAAAAACAGCTTCATAGGAGAGAGTCAGAATTAATTTAAACATTTGACGCAAAGAAATATATAAACCAGTCTAAACAAAATTTTTAAAAAACTAACAGCCCCTGGCCGTTTTGCGGTAAATTTTATTTTTCAGTGGCCTTAGATCAGCTTTAATTAAATACGCTGATTTACTCGATTTGATTTAGTTAATTGCGTATGCTGAAAAAATTCGGTATAAGATTATTTAAAAATTTGAAATGCATTGAATAAAAATATAGCTAAGCCTTTATTATAATGAAGCAAAGTCTTTTGACTGTAGGCAGTTTTAATACAAATAACCTGTTATAGCTACAAAATGTGTAAAATTGCGTTACTGCATGCATAGACATATGCACTACGCATTATTCTAAAGTTCTACATTAGATATAAAAATTTTAAATATAAAATAATACAATACACATTAGACAGTAATAGTAAAGTAGATAAGTAGATAATGAAATATATCATACGTGTAATTTATGCGTAAAATTTGCATCAGGACAACTAATACTAATAACAGTCAAAATCATTTTAAAAAAATCAGAATACGTAAATTACAAGATGGACTAAAAATTCTTTTACCATTTAAACTGAAATATCTTTTTAGCTTTTAAATATTTGATAATTTTTTTAACATTATAATGTACACATCTTGGGGATTTATTTGGCCTAAATATGAAAGGTAATATATCTTAAATGCTCGCCCTAACGTTTTTTGTATAAATTATATATATATATATATTGTTGTTTCAGATTTTTAAAAGAAAGAATTCGGAAAGAAATTATGGGTAAATTGGTTGTATTTCTTTGTTGATGATAATACGTTCACAACTACGGGCTAATGAAATCGCCAAATGTTAAGAAATTGTGTGTTTACTGTTGCTGATTGTGGTGAAGTGTGGTGGCAGCAAGATGGGGCAATTACCCTGAACTCTTGCTGAGCTGAAGGACGATATTCATCAAAAAAATTCAATTCAAACGATAAACAGAGTCACTTTGCAAGCAATCATGGGGAGTGCCATAGAAAGAGCTCATCTTTGTAAAGGGGAAAACGGGAGTAATTTGAAGGATGTTATGTTTCATGTTTCGACCAAATAGATCTATAAGGTGTACATAACCACATTGAAAAGAAAAATGTTAAATAGTTGAAAGACCCACCTTGTACAGAGGCTGTTCGCACATTTTTTAGACGACTTTGGTAAGCAGTAATAAAAAATCGTTTGCTGCAAAAGAAGTAACTGCAATTGTACTGTGTTTTTAAAAGTCAAAATTATCGTCTGTGGCTTGAAAGTTTTGTTTTTATTCAAAATGGCGAATTTGACAAAGCAGTGGTTCGGAGGCTACATTTACGCTCTTTCCGAAGATAAATATGCATACTCCGTTATCCAAAAACGATGTGAGAGTCATGGTTTTGTGATATCTAAAGCGTCGATAGGTAATATCATCAACACGAAAGGAAAAAACGTCAAATTGGAGCCTCAAGTGGGGCAAAAATTCTAAACAAGTATCCAAGGAAAAAACGGACATCTTCGACTATTGCAAAGGTACGTTGTTTAATGTTAAAAGAAAATCCCCCTAGTCAAAGGACAGTTGCAAAATCATTAAAATGCTCGGTGTCCACTGTAAACAAAATGATAAACGTTGATTTAAATCTTAAAAACGCGAAAAAACGCAATGTGCATCGTCTTCTTACAAAGCATATCGCTCGACGCAGGACATGTTGCAGAATTATATATAAGAAACACTTATCCAAAGAAAAATGGGAAACAATTGTCACAATAGATGAAACATGGGTGTATTTAAATGATTGTAACAAAAAAAAAAGAGCCATTTATTATCATAAAAGGGGAGAACAAATTTAAGTACTCGGTTCAAAGAATCGAAAGAAAGTTTTTCTGAGGGATTCATGATTGTTGCTGGTTTTTCTTATAATGGCAAGTTAAAAATAAAGAGAGTGTAAAAAAAAGTCAAGATTAACTCCAAATACTATCAGGAACATATTTTATCGCCAATGTTTCTGAATGAAATACCATCGCTTTACCCACAATGCCATCAATCTGTGAGACTCCATCAGGACAAAGCTAGCACTCACACATCAAAACCAACTGTAAATTTCCTAAAAGAAATGGAACAAAAAACTGGTATCAAGGCCATACCCTTCACTGATATCCCTACTAAATCTCCCGATGTGTCACCTATGGATTTTTGTGCTTTCGGACTTTTAAAAACTGCATTATCCAAACTTTGTCCCAAAACCCTAACAGGACTCTGGAAAGCTGTTTGGGAGGAATGGGATAAAATAGCTCTTCTGACACTTCAAAAGGCATTATTATTCTGGAAATTGCGGTGTCGAAAGATAATTCAGAATAAGGGATGCCAATTAGAGCATTTAAAACATAAGAATTTTATGTAATTTAGTTTTGTGAATACAATATACATCGTCTAAAAAATGTGCGAACAGCCTCTGTACACAACAGAAAAATAAAACTTACAGATAATCATGCTTTTTTTTAACTCAAAATAAATTTCATTACATATTTGCCAATGTTGTTTGTTACGTACTTCTAAAATAGTTAAAGCCTCATTTGAATAAACTAACCGATAAAGTATTTAGCAGCAGGAAAGGATAATCTGAAAAGAAGCTCCATGTCTGAGTTCTTAGGAGGGAGAAGGAATGTCATCTGGCGGGTGGGTGAATATTTTCACATTAAGGTTTCCTTCGTAGGCCACCATCACACCATCAGAAATTGAACGAACTTACTACTCTCATTCATTTACATTTTTATTAGCGTTACTTGTAACCAAGCTGTGAATGCGTACAATGTGAAGAGATAAAGAATAGATTTCATCTACAAAACTAGATTCACACTTTGCCTGAAACCATACATCGGGCGTTTTCACCCTCACGCCAGAAATTATCTGAATACATAATGCCATTCTTTTAATAAAACAGCTGTAATCTCTACCATCAATTCAGTAACCGTTAGGGGGTTATAAAGAAGAGTGAGAAACGAAATGGATATGGAGATTATTTAACTTATTGAGAAACTGAAGGTACAGAAAAGATTATGTAGAACTTTGCAGTCAAAAATCCTTTGTCTGAAAATTTCACAAGGCAAATTTCCATTATATTAAACTAAGAATTTCTTTAAAAATTCGTATTAAACTAATCGATGTAAATAAGATAAAAGTGCGCACTGAAGTTGTTTACCAACTGACACTCGTCGTAACTAAATATATAAGGAATTATCTCACTAAACCATGTGTGCTTTCGTGGTGTAATTGGAACTATGTCTAACTAGCAATCGGAAGATCTGTCGTTCCAATCCCGGGGGAAACGCAACTGACTTCTGCCGTTTTCTGGCTCCGAAGAAAGATGAAAAGGTCTCTAGAACGACGGAAAAACTAAACTGTGGATATTTGTTATCACTTGAATTTCACAGACTAGCTCTCGTTTCTTTCCCAACGATATAAGAACCTATCGCCTTCCTCGGTTCGTGCTTTTGTTATGTAACTGGTAGCAAGGGCAGCTAGAAGTGGAAGATCCGTAGTTCGAATCCAGCGAGGTGATTTCATTTGTCAGTTTAGCAGATTTCACGCTTCTCTCTCCGAAAGTTTAATCGTTTTGAGTACAGGTTCCGTATCAATGAGTAATATGTTGCAAGATTTCCGTGGTTACATGAAACTGTGGGCAACATAAATCGTTGCTTATAGCGCGTTATTCACATGGAGTACACGAAAGAAAGACATTACAAGCATTAACATTTACATTACCATTCTCTCGCTCATATTTGCAGAAGATCCCTTTTTTTAGCCTCAAGAGACGCAGGACAGTTAAAAAAATTCTACTCTCTAAAGTTCTCTAGAATTTCAGGAAATGACAAATAT
>KK117589.1:104307-122863 GCA_000611955.2 Stegodyphus mimosarum | reverse complement strand
AGAATTTACATCTTGTTGATCACCCACTATATTCATATTCACGAAATGACTAAAAGCTTCAGAGTTAACTTTTATTGCGAAGCGTTCTTCGAAGTTTGCTGAGCGTTTAACTGTACTAATTTTCGGCTCTTATTTTATTTTTCATAGAATAAATCTGGGAATCCTTGGCATTAGCCTGAACTGTGGTACAGATTTCAGTGCATTTTCAACGGTTCTACGCAGTTTTCATCGTTTCGTAATATTAGTGATATTAAAAGCTTTATGTGAAATACTTTTGGATATCTCAAAGACTTTTGCCACAATTAAAAAGATGAATTATTAAATTTCTAACAGAATTGGTGTTTAATTAGTAGCGTCTTGCCATGTTTACTTCAGAGATGTGAATATTAATATATTTTGTTAAACAAGTAATGTTTCTAAATGCAGACGATAATTCTTGTGATGTATATTCATTTTAACAATTTTCTTGCTGCGTACATTCTGTTTATTAATGCCAATGAACTACTATTATTCCATTATAAATGAGGTTGAGTTAAACAAAAAAAGCGTATTATCGATATTTTTCAAAAAAAAATTTTACAATGAAAGTTATTTGATTAATTACAGGTGTCATTCAGTTGTCGCTAATCCAGTTTGGTTGAGACCCCAAACAATTTTCAGCCAGGATGATCAAATATGTTAATTTCCCTGATCTACTTACTGGATTACACGGTCCGAAATTATAGTCAAACTAAAAATAATAAATTTATTATACATTTAGTATTAATTTTACTGTCATATATTTATTTAAAATAATTAGTAACAATTTTTATATTTAAAATCAAGTTCTGGGGGAATAATCATAAATTTTTCTTTAATTCTTTAATTAATCAAAAAAATTCATACTTTTTGTACAGTGTTTACGACAAACTTACTTTTACTTCATTATCTGCAAGACAAAAAGTAGATTTCTATATGTTCCCCTTGAGTTCTTTCAGTTTCACTAAAAAGTCATAAGAGAATCTACATACATAAGTCGTTTAGGTTTATATTATCACAGACTTAGCGAAGTGGAATAACGAAATAGCCGATAACACCGAAATGTTGCCATTTCTGCAGACAAAAAATTACGTAACTCACGAATATAAAATGCTTCTTTACTTTAAAATGAAAGCTGATCAAAACGCTTAAATCAATAAGCTGAAAATAAGTGTGAATTGTGGATTTAAGTTAAGCTCTGAAATATCTGTACTTTAATAATTACAAGCAAGGTAGAAAATAGCTTTCTGGGAAGAAATTATTATTCTTCATAATTGCGCTTTCGACCAGAACTAGAAAATGAATTCCAAATTTTTCGCAGACTTTTTTTTCCTGTGTAAAGAGGGAAAAATATGTTCAATATATATTTCCATATGGCAAAATGAAAAAAAAAAGTTTTTGTATTTATTATAAGGAGACATTTTTTATGCATTATTAAAAGTTCGCAGGGAAATGCTTTATTCTTCATAGCGTCTATCTAGTCAATTTAGTCTATTTTATTTCATATGATGTTATCAAAGAACTCATTTATTTAGCAATGGTGAATGGAAACAGTAAAAAATAGAAAACGGAGATTAACATTAGTTTCAAGCAAGGGGGTTATAATCAAGCAGGTTAGAATAGATGGGGTGAGCCTGACGTCGCAAAAGTGAGGCCAAGGGAATCTCAACAACCTTACATCACGACTTATCATAGCGGCTATACAATGTATGGGCAAGACTACGAAACATATTGTTAAAACAAAATTACACTGAAAGCAAATTCAACGTCCGCAGGTTCAGAAAAGTGTCTTTAGGCAAAATTTGCATGAAATTTGCACAGGTCTTCCAGGTTTTACATTCTAAACGCTTGTTTTATAGCCTTTTCATGTACCTAGATTTTATTAACCTTGAAACAGCTATTTGCAATCCTTGCGATTTTTCTATGAACGTAGTAGGAAATCATTTATGTTAAGTATTAAAATTAGATCGGGAGACATATAAACATTCAGTGATGAAAATTAACAGGTAGACAACACAAATTAAAAACAAAACCAACCAGAAACTCGTTTATGGTAGCCACCATGATAAGTCGTGACGTCCTAAAGTGACGTTTCGTGACTTCATTTTCATTGCACGTGGCATGCGGAGGAGTCTTATTCCATTTATTCTAACCTCCTTGGTTTCAAATTATGGTGTTCGATGCCATCTAATTCTTTAATAAAAAATCTCATGTATACACCACATGACTTCCTTGTGCAGAATATTAAATTATACGCATTTTTTCTTGCATTTAATTTAAACTTATTGGATTGAATTAAATTTACTTCGTCGATAGCGCATAAACTAAAATATAATAAACGCACTCTTTAAAATTCACTATATTTGTTTACCATAGCGACACTCTGGTGCTAGGTTCACTTAACAGCGTTACATGTCTTTCATTTTATAATTCAGAATTCACAAAAATTATGTATATCATCTGAAGAATTATCTAATCGTTGATACATGCTCTGTTCAAATACTATAATAAATCTAAAACGATGTATAAAAGAAATTAAACAAGCAAACAAATAGAAAAAAACAGGTTTTTTTACAGACAATTCAGTATTTCTCATTCAATTAATTCAGATCTCACTTCGCGACAAGTCAAATATACATAAAAACTCAAAACATCTATATTAAAAGTTACGAAGTAAATCTTAAACGCTTATTTCATCGAATAAATTCCAGACAATTCTGGAATTTATTTTTTTTATTAAGCATGATTTAGTCTCGATAATAAAGGAAGGCGTTATCTTTGTTGTTGCGAAGCTTAGTTCCTCTAGTTTAGCAACAAATCCACTATTCTGCTAAGTTTCAAATGTCAACAAATATGGTCGCTATGGCCAAAATAATTAGGCGTAGCCGCACTTAAACAACGTTTAAACTGTTGATAATTCTACAGTCATAACATGCAGGTTAACTAAAGGCATAAAAACCTTAACCGGAAGATAAGAACGACATATTTCAATCATTTTTAAGCACAAAATGCATAATTTACAAACATATAAGAATAAAGAAACTGAGCTTACTGATCCGAGTAACAGAGTGGATATATACATATATTTATATACTTTTGGTGCGGCCGATTGCAACCTAAGTGAAGGTGCACATCTGCATGTTATAGCAGTCCTATATACAAAATTTAAACATTCTGAGGATATTCGTTTCTGAGTTATTCGAAACACATACATACGTATGTAAGTACGTACAGATGTCACGAAAACATCTCTTCTGAATCCATTTCAAATCCCTCTTGCAATCCGTTTTGGGAAAATCAGTCCTTTATTCAGTTCTTACGTACAAATATCACAACAAAATTCAATCATTTTTAAAGCAAAAAATGCGCAATTTCCCAACATATAAGAATAAAAAAACTGAGCTTACTGAGCCGAGTGACAAAGTGGATAGGTATATACATAAATTTGTATACTTTTGATGCGATCGATTGCAAACAAAATAGGAGGTGCACATCTGCATGTTACAGCAGTCCTACATATAAAATTTCAAAATTCTGTGGCTACTCGTTTTTAAAGTATGCAAGATGCGTATGTGCGTACAAATGCACAGACAGCACAAAAAATCTCTTCAGAATCGATTTTAAATCAGTTTTATAATTTTTCTGGGAAAAAATTCTCTTATTCTGTCCTTATGTACAGATGTCATGCAAAAGCATCGTTAAATTGCATTCGATAGCCGTCAAACTGGATATTTTCGTTGAAATATGATACCCGAAATTTTTCGCTATTACAATAATTCCTTTTTACTTCGTACAAGGAAATAAAAAGAGAAAATTTGTAAAGTTTATCATAACACAACATCAAGATTATAATTATAATAACATCAGTGTTGCTAATAAGTACTGAAATACAAAATAATATGCCCTCCCCCCACAAAAAAACTGTGCAGGAGGGAAAATGTTAAAAATAAGTTTTTTTACATTTAATTTTCTAGCCTTAACTACATACCTAAAATACCTCTGCATAGCTAAAATAATATGGTAAAATTATCAAAGAAAGTTGCTTTAGGTATTAAACCTCAGGTCCTTGTTTTATATCTTCGCTCTTTAGAGCTGTGCTGCGAGGAATTATGGTGTTTGATAGTTAAATTAGGCTATTACTTTTCTTGGTATTTAGTACCAAAGAAACAAGACTTAAAATTATATGATACTGTATTACATTTACGATTGAAACTCTTTAAATAAGGAAGTTATTCTTCATTTTCAAACCAGCATACCCATTGTGAACTCAATAAATAAATTAATTGAAAAACACAAGTTTTAATGTGTTTAATGTGTATGTTTCAAACCTTCTCTTTTTTTCCATCTTCACGACAAATTACGTGGGTGACTTCAAAAACATTAATAAAGATAACCACACGAAAGTTGATTCTTCTCTGCATATTCCACTATTTAACATTTAGTTCTTATAAAATGTTACAATAAAATATGCCATAATAAAATGTTTTATGGAGTATAATTAATATCTATTGGTAATCAAACAACTATCTGTCTAGCGATATATTTTTAATCAAATTTCACTTGGATATTCTTGTTAAAGACAGTATATACTATTTTGTGATAATATAGTACACAAACATAGTATACAAATTTTCGTGACAAGCGCATTAAAACCAGAAATGTTCAAGTATACGAAAGTATACGAAAATAAATAACTCACAAAATAATAGTTCTTCGAATTGTATAAGAATTTAAGAGCTTGTCGAAGTAAAATAGGTTTTTCTCAAAAATTGTGAAACAGATTTCAGCCGTAGTTTCGCCAAGAGACAGATATATCAGCTTGATCTAAATACCAAATAGTCAATTAAAAATTCGCAAATAAGTTTTCTTTTTACTTAAATTTAGGTGATAAAAGATAAATCAACTAGCATATGTTTTAAATTAAATTAAATTAAAAATATTTAAATTTTTAAAACCCTCAGTTTCGCATATAGCTTTGGAAATGATATTTTAAGAGAAAAAATGCAGTCTTACACTTAGGCCAGTGACATATACAATTAAAAAGAAAGAACCTCAACTATGAGCTTCGATAATTCGAGTTTGATAACATGAAACGAATGTTTACCCTACCTAATGTATTAATAAGTAAGATTAACTTTTCTTAATAAGATGAACTTCTTAAACTCGAAATATTTAATAAATAGAATTTTTTCCCCGAATGACGTCGAAATTATCATTAGTTTATTATTTTCTTATTTTTCCATTTATTCCTTTTGAAACTCTTTTCCGATAAGCCTGTGTCCATATTATTCCCAGACCCTCAGATGTTAGTCTTAATGTTTTGTGGAAATTTTTATTGATATTGTTATTTGCATTTCCGTTGCTTTCTAGGTCATTTAGATATTCTCTTAAACAGCTACACTCATGCTCTTTGAATATTCAGAAATGTACTTTAAAGAAAACTTTAGTTTATTTTATAAATGCAAGTTACATTTTTATTTGAAATGAAGAAAAACTTAGTTCCTTGACATTCTGAAACATTAACATAGCAACGTTTTATTGCCTTTTTTATCGTTTCTCTGGGACCTGGGCCACCTGAATTCTCATCTGTGCCATATAATTTAACGTTAATATTCGAAGCCTTTTTACAAAATCAGCGATAAAAAAAAATCTGAAAGGTTTCAGATTTTAAATAACGCCCAAAGCGGCGTTTTTTAACGTTTTCTGTGTTATCTCTATTTATTAAATATCATGTTCTTCGCACTTAAACCATAAAATTTAGTTTAAGAGCAATATCGAAAATAATTTTAAGATGAGCATATCTTTAGAATTTCCGATACACAGTCTCACGCGCAGGGGATAATTTTTTTTTGTTCCCTCGCACAGTGTCGCCGTTGCTCGCTTTTAAATCGTTCAGTTTGTTAATCAAAAATTCGTTAAAGCTTTACAAAATATGAAATCGACAATAAAACAAGTTCCAAATTTGGGCTTCCAGATGCCCATATTCGGAGTAAGAATACGTTGTTCAAAACTCGATGGCTCGAGGTACTGTTGTTTTATCACAATGCGAGAAAATGCATACATTTATGCCGATTCTTCATTATTCAATTTCTTGAAATATAACACAGAACGATTGTATTTGATGGCAACAGTTTGAAAAGTGATACGGACATTTACAGTGAATCGAGCAAAATGCTTAAATGAAATTAATAGCCCTCCTGAGCTAATGCTCCTTTGGGCTAATCATAACTAAAAATTTAGATTTCTTTATTTTAATTATGTTTCATTTTTTGTACAAAATAATTATTGCACTATATTATTATCATTTTTTGCTAAATATAATAAGCATTCTTATAGAGAGTCTTAAGTATTTTTCGAGCGCAGTTTGTTGAAAATATCGTTAAATGGAGTTTCCGAGTAATTGAAAACTTTTCATGCTTCCTTTAAATTCAAATTTCGAAGCTCAGATGATGAACTCAGCACAGCTCTGAAGTATGGAAATTCTATGAAATGGATAAGATTAACTCTTTCTCAAACTTTAATGATAATAAAGAAGTGTAGAGTAAAGATTTCAAAGCAGTAGAAATTGTGTAACATGGAAAGCACTTTGATGTACTTTAATAATGCAAGGAGTTCCAGAGCAACCAAAGTTAATGATAAAATAACCTAATCAATAAACTGTAGGTATAACAGTGCAATAATTATTAATGATAACATCATATTGTCATTTATGGGACTACTTGCTGTATCCAAAGTATCAATATGCACGCTTTACGCAATTTCTTCTATTTGTAGAGAAATTGTTACCTTGAAATAGTCTATTAAAGGGAAATAAATATTTTCATGTCGATTGAGGGAGCAATGAGCTAGTATAATACTATTAAATAGATTCGACTCAAAAATGGAATCGATTTTCATGAACAAATACTACATTGGTGTTGAAAATTAACAGAATCTGTATACTTTGGCGATTTTCTCCAAAAGCACTGGAAGAAAGGTACAGATTATTCTTTCAAATCAAAAATGTAAAGCTTTAATATCGAATATACAAGCGTAAAAGTGCGTGTGGGTAAAGTATTTAGAGGAGGGATAGTCATAACGAAGCGTGACATTTTCCGCGTTTTGTTTACTATACTCCTTAGCAAATATTTTGGTGTACTTTTTACAACATGCGGTGAAACTCAACAGCAGACAGTTAAAATTAATAACCATCAATGTTCGAATGCTAGAATGAGGTAGAGAATTCTTGGGACGCTAAAAACAGGCATTCTCAAGTGCAAGATGTTAGAGAATTGAACGGAACCTCCAGCGTCTTTTGCAACTTATGAAGATTGTTTAAGATACCGAATCTGCACAGAGAAAGCCTTGGGCGTCCAAGAACATACGACTAGTGGACATCGAGACACAAGGGAGCCTGCTGCAGGGAACATCTATTTAGGATCAAGTAGAAGTGCGGAAGCATTCTTTTTCAGATAAGTCCTGAATCAATCTAACCATTAATTTTTGGCGTACCTTCACCTGAAGATAACGAGACACTCGGTAACTGTCCTACAAAATCTAAGAAAGGGTTCTGTATGGCAGCGAATATTTGATAGTCTGGGCAAGCATTATGTTGGATGGGCTCTCAGACCTTGATGTATTTAACAAAGCTTCTGTGACTTCAGCGAAGTACAAGGAAGAAAGCTTAGAGCTCTATATTCTGCTTTTCAGGGATGCATTTTGCCCTCAATTCACTCCTGTGGACAACAAAGCTCGTTCATATAGAGCTAATCTGGTGGAATAATTTTCCTGGGAACTGAAAATTATTCCACTTCATGGATTATTAACTGGTTGGCCATTATTCCCATTCCATTAATTATTCATGGATTATTAAATTCAGTGATTGCTCATTATTCGACTTCATGGAACTTGATCACCAGACCCAAATCGTATAGGATATGTATGGAACGTTCTTAAGAGGACAATTATCACTCGTCTTATCTTTCAGAACCCGCTAGAACAACGTTACTATAGATGCGGAACCGACTAACACAGGGACTTATAAACTGCCTCATGCTCAGTATGAAGTCATATTGTGAGAGTTATGCGGCTGTTAGAAAGTATTATACCCCTATTAGCTTTCCCCACCCCCATCTTGCAACCTCTGTTTTAGATATTATGCCGATGAGTCTTGTACGTCATTATGCGTGTGTACCACGATTGCTGAATGGATATTTTTAATTCCCTTAATCTATGTTCACAATGAATTTCATGAAAAAATTTGTCCACCAGTTTTGAAGATGATCAACTAAATGGGACAATTCTATTAGTTTTGAACCCCAGTATGCAAGGACTGCATTCGAACAACTACTCGGTTTATTAAAAGGACGTCAGTTTATAAAAAGATCATCGAGCGGTGTTATATAGGAACACACGGCAATTCTTTTTCTATTTCCATTTTATATTACATGCTAATTGGGCCAAATTTCTAGAGGAAAAAATTAAATTTGTGTAATATCAGTAACAAATGAATAATATTTCTACGTAAAGTCAATAGTTTCAGTAATAAAAGTGATGAAAAAATCTACAATTTTTTAGACTTTCAATAATTTAACAGCGACTTTTCAATAATTTAATAGTAAATTCCAATAACACAGTCACGTTTTTGTGTTGAAGGGCTTTTTTTAAGTTACTGTGTTTAACTTATAGCTTCAATAGCAAATTGAGGTTTCGAGAACACTGTATGTCTCTTCACATTGTTGGAGCTGGCATCTAAACAACATCTTTAACAACGACACACGTGTCAACTTTTTTCATTAAAATTGATAGCAAGCGGTGGCTGATAAAATAAAAAGATGACAAGAGATTATACAAGCGTATCATACTTGAAGTACCTCAGTATAAAGCGCCCACAAAATTCCTGTTCCTCAAACATCGAACGAAAAAAAAATGTAATTTATACCACACTTCAATCACTGGGAATGCCATTGGAATTCGTGATGAGCATTGCAGCCGTTTGTGATTTAAAGAAACGAACAAGAAGAACGCAATTTCAGTACGAGATCTGGAGTTGTTTTACGAGAGGAGTCAAGGATGTCAAGATGCGGCGAGGCGATATCTGGTGTCAAGACTGGGACTGTGTCTTCGTCAACTGCCGGGCGTTCTTGGGCGGTCTCTTCACGCAATGCGGCTATTAAAGAACTTAGGACGCTCTCGGCTGAATTCTTTTGGGGTTCTCTCCGGTGGCAAGTGGTAATTGAGTCCAAATATTTACGGGAAATTAATCAATATCTTATTGATAAGATGTTCTTTTTTAATTCCATCAGTTAGATCAAAACGACAGCATAGTCAGAGGGAAAAATGTGATACTTACCAAAAAATAAAATAAAACAAAAGCGTTAACATTTTCCCTTATCTCCCGAAACATTAAATTGACTTTCCTGATTTATAATGAAATAATATTTGGTAATGAATTTTTCGTACATGTATTCTACGGAAGATCGAATTACAAGAATGTAAAATGATCTGCCACGTAGCATGAACTTGATATGATGTTGAAAGTGTTCTACAAGAAACATAATTAACTGGTCTAAATAACGTATCTCGAGTAAATTAAATTTTATGGTTTCTTTTAACTTAAAAAATTAAGCAAATGTATTGTGTTTTAACTTGTGAAAAATATGTTTTGTTTTAACCTGATCTAAAATTATTTACTTTATTTGTTTTAAGGAAATCATTTTTTAGAACGCAAAAAAATAGGAGATACCTCATAAATTATCTTAATACACAGTCCAGTCACATTAATGTGACTATCTGTCAAAAGTCAGAATAACCACCTTTCGCAAAGCGGACTGCTGCGAGACGTGCAGGAAGAGAGTCACATAGGTCCCTGAAGGTGTTCTCTGGGATGTTGAGCCATGCCGACTCTAATGCCGTGGCCAGCTGCGCTAGATTACGCGGTTGAGGATCCATGGCGCGAACAACTCGATCGAGATGGTCCCACAGATGCTCGATTGGGTTTAAGTCAGGTGAGTTTGCTGGCCAGGGGAGGACGGTAAACTCATCCTGGTGCTCTTCGAACCACGCACGTACACTGGCAGCTGTATGGCACCTCGCATTGTCCTGCTGGAAGATGCCATCATCCTGAGGAAAAACAATGCGCATGTAGGGGTGAACATGGTCCGCAAGGACAGATGCGTACTTGTATTGATCCATTGTGCCTTCCACAATGATCAGTGAACCTAGAGAATGCCAGGAAAACATTCCCCAGACCATAATGCTCCCGCCTCCAGCTTGGACCGTTCCGGCAATGGTTGCAGGGTGGTTCCTTTCAGAGGTTTCACGCCTTATACGCCAACGTCCATCTGTCCGATGGAGCATAAAACGCGATTCATCCGAAAACGCAACCTGTCGCCACTCAGTGGACGTCCAGCTGCTGTACTGGCGTGCAAATTCTAGCCTTCGCCGTCGATGAACAGCAGTCAGCATAGGTGCACGAACCAGGCGTCTGCTTCGGAGGCCCAGACGCAGCAATGTTCGCTGAATAGTACTTTGGGAGACACTTTTGGTAGCCCCTTGGTTCATTTTGGTGGTCAGTTGCTCAACGGTAGCCCGTCTATCTGCCCGAACGCATCTCCGCAACCGTCGTTCGCCTCTGTCATCTATGGCCCGTGGTGCACCACATTTGCCACGTCGCTGATTTTGGACAGTCCCATTTTGCCATGCACGGTACACTTTTACCACGGCGGCACGCGAACAGTTCACAAACTCAGCCGTTTCGGAAATGCTTCCACCCTTGGCCCGAAAGCCAATGATCATGCCCTTTTGGAAGTCGGATAAATCGCTTCGTTTCTGCATTACGCCAACGATTGAAATGTTTTCCGAAGCCCTCACACACCCTTTATATACGCTCAACTGCACTGTGCTGCCACCTGCCTTCTGTGATTGGTTATTTAACTCTGACATGGAAAGTACGTGGTGGTCACATTAATGTGACTGGACTGTGTATATGTTTATATATTACTATTATTGTCGATGTAGTTTTATGGAGGAAAAAAATCTTTCATTGTATATTCGGACTAGAACCGTAATTCCGTCTTCTTGTCTGTCTAATTGCGTTGAATAAAATTATTTAAAGCGTTCCTGGAATTTTCTGTCTCGTATGAATGCTTGAAATACTTTTCAAGTTAGTGGAACTTCTGCATTGAAAAATGTTTGTAACTAACACTTCATTGGCTTGATTGTAAGTTGCAGTTATAATGATACAATAATCACCGAAAAGATTGCTTTTAGCGCTATTCATAAAATACATATATTATACCAAACAAAAAACTGTATGTTAATATGCATGTAACAAAAAACTTTATGTTGCATATGCAGTTTTTACGCAATTCATTCTTTTCATACACACACACACACAAAGTAACATCGCTTATTCACCCATTTCAAATCAGATCATGAATATACTCATTCGTTTATTTTGAATCAGTTTAGTAGTGTGATAATGACTATATAATTAGATCCAGCCTAGCACTTTGATTTGAAAATAGAACTAATCTTCCTAATTGAACAAAGTAATCTCTCGATTAGAGGAGGAATGATTAGGAATGATTTGTTGTTACTGTTGTTTTGTCCATGTATTTCATAGAAGAATAGTTGTTAGAGCCTCAAGGAGGTTCGATTTCTACTTCCACCCCACCTTTTAGGAAGAGCACCCCAGAGGGGTTGGTGAGAGAGTCTGCCACCCCTCTGATCTTCCACCAAACCACACGAGAGGGCTTTCGGCTTTCCATATATTTAGAGTGTCCCATGCCGCATAGACACTATGTAAGGTTTTAGTTAAACTAACAAAATTTTATTTTAATTTGACTCTTTCTATCTGTTCTCATTGCAACTTCCCGTTAGAATAAGCGCGCGTTTCAGCTTTATGCTAATTTGAAGTGGAGCCAAGTAGTATTTAAACGAAAGGTTAAAAACCTTTCAGTGTGAGAGAGCTTTTAGTCTCAGATCACGGTCACTCTATTTGACGTTCGCCTGACTAGCTGGCATTTAAATTCTAAGCCGTAGCGCTGTTACGTGATTGCTTATTGAAGTAATTCCAAGAGCGTCAGTATTAGTTAAATCTTGCTACGCACCATTTAGTTTAGAGGCTAACCTCGCGTTATAGCTCTGTGAGCAACGACTATTTAATTTCTAATTAGTTTTAGTTTAAATTAATTTGATTGTTCAGTTTAGACCCAAGTGGCGGTCGTTATTTTCTGTATCCCTCCCGAGTTGGAAAGTGGCTGTAAATAATTGTGATTTAATAAAAGAGGATTTTAAATCCCTTTAAAGTGCAGTTCTTCTACCACTTAATCACAATATTCTACCACAGAATATAGCTGCATTCAGCTCCCTGTTCAAGATCAGGACTCAAGTACTTTCATGAAGATGTTTGCCAAGAATATGCACCGAACACTCAGTCCTGACAACTATACCTTTACAAGCGTCCATGCTTCTCCGGGCCCGGGCTCTCCGGTACCACAGTAGGCTCCCCTAACTACTATACCGTCTGGGTGGCTATTAGAAATGATTTGTAGTCCATAAAAGCTATAATATGGTTAACGAAATTATTAAATAGGGCAAAAAATGATCAAAATAAAAATGGAATGACAGAAAGAAAAAGTTAACTTTGTGCGGTCAGTATTATACACATTAACCAGATTTTTATGATTTGAATCCTTACTATAACTTCTACTTTCCGTTTTCCTCACCAAAATATAAAAGAGTTAGCTAGTATTTAAACTGAGGTTTTTTATTTTTTAAGACAAAGCGTGTTTATGGCTACGAGTGCACGCTACGTTTAGTTCCTGCCATCTTCTAGTAATTACTTCGTTTCGCGTTATACCCCTGCCGACATATTGATTTTGATGCTAGGATAGAATTACTAATACAGCAGTGAGTAAAATTTAAATTGTGTAGTCTTTGACAACTGCTACAATTTTAACTTAAATCTGACTGCTTTGGTTTAGTTAACTCGCCAAAGTAAATTCATACACGCAGTTTTTTTTATTCTTATATGTTCTTCATTTCTCGCTTCGCGGCAAGGCAAAAATATATAAAACTTCAAAACATGTTTATTAAAGATTGAAAAATGTACAAAAAATGTAAAACATAAAATACAGTTAAAAGAATTTTTAAAAAATTGTGCAATTAGAATTAGAGTTTCTGCACAAAAACAAGGAATTCGGCCAGCGGGCAAGAAGGCAGATTTTTCGGTGCAGAAAACTGAAAGTTTACTTTTGGTCTCACTCGCCAAAAAGACACTGAAGGTGCAGAAATCGACTTAATTCGCTATTGTGCTAAGTTTCAAATGTAAACAAATATGGCTGTTATGGCAAAAAAAGGCTCAGCTGCACTTAAACAACTTTGAAATTATTGATACAACTATTTCAAATTTGATACAGCTATTCTACAACTATTTCATGCAGATAACTAAAAGCATAAAAACCTTAACCGGGAGATAAGAACTAAATAAGTCAATCATTTTTAAAGCACAAAAAAACACAATTTACCAAAATATAAGAATAAACAAAAATGAGCTCGCGATGCCGGTAATCAGAGTGGGTAGTATCTATATATATTTATATACTTTTGGGGCAGCCGATTGCAACCAAAATGGGAGGTGCACAAATATATATTATAGCAGTCCTATATACAAAATTTCAACATTCTGAGGATATTCGTTTCTTAAGTTATTCGAGACACATACATAGGTATGTAAGTACGTACAGACGTCACGAAAAAATCTCTTCTGAATCCATTTTAAATCCCTCTTGCAATCCGTTTTAAGAAAATCACTCTTTTATTCAGTTCTTAGGTACAAATATCACAACATAATTCAATTATTTTTAAAGCAAAAAATGCGCAATTTAACAACATATAAAAATAAAAAACTGAGCTTACTGAGCTGAGTGACAGAGTGGATAGGTATATACATAAATTTGTATATTTTTGATGCGACCGATTGCAAACAAAATAGGAGGTGCACATCTGCATGTCATAGCAGTCCTATACACTGGTGTGCAAAAATTAAGGACGAAGTCGAAAAATTAGCATATCAGCTGAACGAAGAGGCAGAGCGGACAGAAAGACCAATCAGGAGATTAAGTAAGGTGATGTACGGTAGCACATACGCAGATATGCAGGTAGACATAATGGGGGAGTGTCTGAGTAGTATAAAGCATGTTGTCGGTGTAAGATCAGTATTTCTGGCAAAGAGATTGCACGCCGTATAGCACTTCAAATCACACCGAGTTGCTGCCTCAGCGAGAAATGGCGAATAATCAATCTGTTAGACGACATCTGGATGCTTTTACCCGAGGTCGAATCATTGGGAAGTTGGAGGAAGGCCGCAGTCCCTTGAAGTGTGGCTGCAGAGTTCGGAATTGCTCACAGCATCGTTTCACGACTTTGGAGACAATTTCAAACTACAGGAACAGCTATCCGGGGGTATAGTAGTGGTCGTCCACGAGGATCCACACGCGCAGATGACCGGTATATTGCCTTACAGACCAGAATAAACAGGCGGCAGACAGCGGGATAAATCACTAGACACACGACACAGGCGACTGGACGGTCGATATCGCGTTTTACCGTGGCCAGAAGACTGCACGGTGGTGGTCTGTTTGTACGACGCCCTGTAAGGTGTGTACCTCTAACGCCTGCCCATCGGAGAACGTGTTCTCTGTGGTGACGGGAACACCGGAATTGGAGAGGCAATGAATGGGGACGAGTACTCTTTACAGATGAGAGCAGATTTAGTCTGAGTTGCGATTCTAGACACATACACATCTGGACAGAGCGGGGAACACGCAATAACCCCTTCAACATCATCAAAAGGGACTGTTTTGGAAGTCACGGAGTTCTCGTTCGAGCAGACATAATGCTTGGTAGCCGGACCGACCTTCATATCTCCCAAGGAGGTTCGTCACCTGGGACTGCTATTGTAACGAGGTTCTTCTTCCTTACATGCGTCTTTTCACAAGGGCTATGGGTCCTCAGTTCCTCTTCATGGACGACAACGCTCCACCTCATCGCACAGTTACTGTCGAAGAGCTGTTGGAGAGTGAAGATATTGAACACATGGATTGGTCGGCAAGGTCTCTGGATCTAAATCCCGTCAAGCATGTACGGAACTTACTAGGGAGACCCGTGGCAGCACGTAACTTATCGCCAGTAACGATTCCGAAACTGCGATTGGTGCTACAAGAGGAACGAGCAGCAGTGTCTCAACAGCTCATTAACAACCACATATCCAGCATGCGCAAATGATGTGAAACCTGCCTAGCAGTCAGGGGAGATCATATCCCCTATTAAAGACCGGATGTTTCTTGCTGGACACCCATCACAGGGATGTTTCGGCCTTCAGTCGCATTGCGCTCCATGCTACTTTTTCAATAAAGCTTCTTTTTATCCCTCTGATTTCTCTTTTAGTAAGTGTTGCTTACATTACTCATGTCCTTACGTATTGGGGATCTTACGGTATTAAATGTGTTGATTTGGAAAGCTTTTGTACAAAGTTTTATTGAAAAAACCGTCTCGTCCTTAATTTTTGCACACCAGTGTATACGAAATTTCAATGTTCTGTGTCTATTCGTTTTTGAGTTATGCAAAATGCATATGTGCGTACAAATGCACAGACAGCACAAAAAAATCTCTTCAGAACCGATTTTAAATCAGTTTTATAATTTTTTGGGGGAGAAAAGAGTCTTTTATTCTGTCCTTATGCACATATGTCATACAAAAGCATCGTTAAATTGCATTCGATACCCGTCAAACTGAACATTTTCGCTGAAATATGGTACCGGAAAATTTTCGCGATTACAATACTTCCTTTACTTTGTGCAAGGAAGTAAAAAAAGCTGATATATACACCACATGACCTCCTTGTACGGAATATTAAATTATACGCATTTTTTCCTCAGTTTCATTTAAACGTTAGAATTTCATTAGAGATATATTTCTAATTCAATTAATTCAGTTCTCACTTCGCGGGAAGGCAATAATACATCAAAATTCAAAATATTTTCATTAAAAATTTAAAGCTATAGAAAAATGTAAAACACCAAACACAGTTAAAACAATTAAAAAAATTACAATTAAAATTGCAGTTTCTAAACAAAAACAAACATTTCGGCCAGCAGGCAAGAAGGCAGAGTTTCGGTGCACAAAACTAAAACTTTCACTTTGGTCCCAGTCGGCAAAAAGACACTGAAGATGCAGAAAGATTTAATTCACTATTTTGCTAAGTTTCAAATGTAAACAAATATGGTTGTTGTGGTAAAAAATTAGGCTTAACCACAAAATCACTTTCAAATTGTTGATAATGCCATAGCTGTTGCGTGAAGATTAACTAAAGGCATAAAAATCTTAACCGTAAAAATAAGAAGAACGTAATTCAATCATTTTAAAAGCAGAAAAGGAACTATTTGTCAACATATAAGAATAAAAATACTGAGCTCACTGATTCGAATCGCAGAGTGGGTATATATTAATATACGTTTGGTGGTGCCGACAGCAGCCAAAACGGGAAGTATACAACTACACGTTGTTCTATATGCAAAATTTCAACTTTTTGAGGCTACTCGTTTTTGAGTTATGCGAGATACTTATTTATGAACGTACGTACAGGCGACACGAAAAAAATCTCTTCTGAATCCATTTTAAATCAGTTTTGGAATTCGTTTGGCGAAAAGTCTGTTCTTACGTACAAATGTCACGCAAAAACATCGTTAAATTGCATTCGATAACGGCCAAAATGGATATTTTCGTTGAAATATGGTATCCAGAATTTTTCGTGATTACAATACTTCCGTTATTTCGTAGAAGAATTTAAAAAGGAAAACGAAGAATGGAAAAGGAAATAAAGGACTCCGATTCATTGCTGAAAGTAAATTTAAAAACAATTTTCTAAGTATTAGACTGGAATGCAAAGATTTAAACTATTAATTTACATGCTTATGAAATTTTCAGTTTTCTAAATTTCTTAGGTAAACGGATCGGTGGAAAAGTTATTTCATTTGCTGAAAGAAATATTTGTAGTAACAGAAAGATGTTTTGTTTCTCTTTCATTTTCTTATCTGGTCCCTAATGGAAGTTTCATATAAACTGTTCTTGCGCGTTATGGGCTTTCTTCATATTTCAAGTACTCCATAATTTGTATTCTACACTCCACAGATGATGAATGCTTCTCGAACTAAATGCTAAGCACATATGGGAATGTTAACATTTCATATCCATTTATTATCTTCCGTGCTCGTAAAAATCTGCTGAATGATGAAAATTTCCCCCGTGAAACATCACATGATGCGGAGATACATCTTTCTTGTTTTCATTTTTTGCTCTTTCTTTACTTCATTTTACGAAGTAAAAAAGGAAATATTGTAATCTCGAAAAATTTCGGTTATCATATTTCAACGAAAATATCCTTTTTTGACAGCTATCGAATGCAATTTAACGATGTTTTTACGTGATAGCTGAACGTAAGGACAAAATAAAGGACTCTTTTCCCCCAAAAAAAATTATTTTATTTTATATGGAATTTATTAATTTAAATATGAGAGGAAAAGGTGTTGTTTTTGTTGCTTATGCTCACTTATATGACGAATCAGCCCAAGCCCACGAAATTCCCGGTGGCAAGGAGCGCAAGTTTACGCCTGTCGTTGGCAACAGCCTTGAGCACCATATAGATGACAGTGCTCTTTAGCTCCTCCCCCCAGTTTTGATGGAGAGCATTGAGGGAGTGGTCGGAAGTTACCCGTTCTCTCCTACCACCAAACCACACAGAAGACTTTCGGCTCGCCTCATATTTGGAGTGTTGATATGCCGCACCCACACTATACAAACATCCATGCCTTCAGCCGGGATTCGAACCCAGGCTCTTCCGTACGGTAGTCAAAGATGCTAACCCCTATACCGGTTGCGCGGCCAAGGAAAAGGGAGTACTTTTGAGCTCACCTTAACAAGAGGTTTCGATGCCCCCAAGCTCAAATTGTAATTTGTCTGAAACGTAGAAATAAGGAAGGCTACTTTTCTGCTGTTGTTATCGAGTCCATATTTCGTGAAAGATTGATTGCCAGAACCTCAAGGACGTTGGACTTCTACTTCCACCCCAGTTTTGAGGGAGAGAACCCTTGGGAGAGGTCCAGAGTTCTCCCACCCCTCTTCCCTACCACCAGACCAGAGACCATTCGGCTAGCTATTTATTTAGAATGCCCCTGTGCCGGAAAGACACTATACATTTATAAATATCCATGCCACCTCCGGGATTCGAACCTGGGCCTTTCGTTGCCGCAGCAGGCTTTCCTAACCACTATACCGTCTGAGCGGCTTGCTCTTATTCTCTTAATTGAATTTCAATGCTTTTATCTGCTTCAATGTTTTTTTATCTGAAAAGGAACACTATATTAGGCTCTAACAGAAATAAACAAGATTTTAAATAAAGAGGCAGGATTTAAAATTCACCTGTCCATTGATGTCAGGGATTTTAAGGAAACAATTTCAAGAAGTTTTCCCAAATAGAAAAAAAAAAAGGAAAACA
>KK117589.1:56260-83605 GCA_000611955.2 Stegodyphus mimosarum | reverse complement strand
ATATTCAGCAGTAAAAATTCAGCAGAATAAAAATATTATTAGCTAAATCATCAAAATATATAATTTCTTGAAATTTTCTATCTTCAGGAAAAATTTGAAGAACAAGTTTAACGACTGTCAAAAGTCATTAAAGCCTATAGTTCAAGGTCTAAAGGAAGAAAGAAACTTACAATATCGGTTAATTGTGTCAGCGAGCCAGAAGGTTAATGCCGACTCAATCTCTTCCTATCTGAGCCTTGGCAGTTTTATTCCTAACTTAGCCTCAGAGATAAGGATTCAATAATTTTATTCGCAACTGAATCAGATTTGGAAATATGCCTTCATTTCATTTGCAACGTAGTTGGTATTTATTGCACCTTTCAAAATTAAAAGGCGGTAGTGACAAGGATTTTAACAACAATACTTTTTTTAATGTGGTTTATCTTTTTAAGAGATTATTACGAATAAAATAATATTACATAACTATTCTGGCTTTATTTTTACTTCCCATTGCGTTATTAGAAGCTTTTAACCTCTTTTTATGCGTTTCCATGATACGTGACGAAAAGGTAGTCCATTATTGTTTCTTGAAAATTTTAGCCATAAATATTATTTTCTTATAGCTTTGAAACTATAAAATAGTACTTTTAATTTCATCTGCTTCAAATTCAAAATGTCATTTTTAAAAACATTTCCATACTAGAAATTCACATAAATTCGCTATAACTAAAATGACCAGTCTCAGAAAACTTCAAATAGATGCACTTTCCAACGCATACCGTATTTATTCGCGTACCTTCCTCCTTTTTCTTACTAATTTTACCGCTTGGAAATCGTAAAGGGAAAGATACGCTGGACATACTATTTCTAAAGAGACGGATTAAATGATAAAACAGCAGATTAAAAAACACACTAATATGTTATGTATTTCAAAGGAGTTATCAATTACTTGGGTTATTCGTTTTAGTAGTTAGAGTCTGCCTGCTATATCATTCTGGTTCGCTATCGTGCTATTCTGGTTCAAATCTCGAATTTTTGTTTACCATAGAAGCCAAAATTGTTTACCTTTGAAACTTAGTAGAATAGTGAATTAAGTCAGTTTTAGAATCTTCAACTTTTTCTTGCCGAATGGGTCTAAAAGTGAACTTTCATTTTTATGCACCGAAAAATCTGCCTTGTTGCCTGCTGGCCGAATTGAATTTTTATGTAGAAACTTGAATTTTAATTGTAAAAACACTTTTTTAATTGTTTTAGCTGTATTTGGTCAATTTTTATGAAGATATTTTGAGGTTTTACGCATTTTTACCTTATCGCGAATTGAGAACTGAATTAATAGAATGAGAATTATATCTCAAATGACTTTCGAGGAAATAAGTTTAAATGAAATGCAGCAAAAAAAAAAAGGCATATAATTTAATATTCCTTACAAAGAAGTCATGTGGTGTCCGCAGCAGAGTTCTGATTTCTGCTCATTCGGGTGGCTTAAAAATGAGCTCTGTTTATTTATAACACACTATTATTTATTAATGAATACATGTTAATCACCTTTGATTTCTGATAAATCATTGTTGTGTATTAGTTGTTTTCTGATAAGCACACTTATTTGCTAATTAAATATTCCATGATGTTCGTCAGGATTATTTTCTGATAAAGCACTATTAATCATTAACAAGCGTTACTTTTTATTAATGGTGTTTTCATATAAAAATCTGTTATTTTCTAATCCGCATTCTATCTCATTAAAGTACTGCTACCTTTTAGAAAACGCCACTTATGATGAAGCACTGTTTCCTGACAAACCATTGTTAATTATTAGTTAACACTGTTTTCTCATAAAACACCTCCCTTTCTTGAAGTACTATTACTTTTTAATCCGCGCCATTTCTCGTGAAGCATTTTGGGGCGGGGGGGGAGCGATAAAGCACTTTTACTTGTCAATGAACACCATTTCTGATAGTGCATTGTGATTGTAACCTATTTTCAAAGGATACACTGTATATGTTCATGGTACAAGAATTCACTGAAGTCTAATTTTGCCTTTTATCTACAGTAAAAGAAGCTAGTTATTTTGCAATGATAATATACACGCTGATGTTAGTTCCAGGGATAAAGATCCATTTTAAGTCTAAAATTTATAGTCACGCTCGGACCAAAAATTTACCGTATGATTTGTCCATCATTCTTGCATAACTGAAACCCATCTCCTCCCAAATAAAAGAAGCAAGCTTGGAAAGAGTACTTGGCTAGACTGGATTGAATCCAAGATTAAGAGGAATTTACTAGTATAAATTAACACTTTAAGTCCATGGGGAAAAGATAATACCGGTCTTTGAAAGCTGTAAATAGAAATCTGTCCAACCTGTCCATGAAAGTGAGGTGTTATTTTCGAGCCCTGTTCGAAACCATGTTTACGCATACTCTAATAAGTCATACTGACTTACATATAAACTGCGGAGTCTGAAATTAGTTGAATCAATAACTGAAATGATAACGCATTCAGCCCACAAGGGCTTTGAATATTTATAGTTAGCCTGGATACCGTTTCCAGTGGCTAAATATATTATCTGCTTTGGATTTTTTTTGAGGGAAATGCAAGCAAGAAAATCTTCCATGAAGGTGCAAAGACATTAGGTTATTCTCGAAGCAGGGACGTCTCGAATACGCACCGAGTGTGCTGGCCATTACACCATGAAGGCATGCTAAGAAGGCGGGAGGAATACCTTGTATACTTCCCCTTTTAAAAGGCAACTGGGGATTAGGGAACCCAATCGCCAAATCCTGGTGATGGAGAATCCTCATCCACCACCTTTTAGTTCGGGCGCCACTGTAGAGACATTAGGTTATTTCGAAGCAGGAGACACAAAAAAATGAGGAATACCCTCGCTAGGAATACTTGAACCTCAGGCCTCTTGAATACGTGCCGAGTGCGCTGGATATTACACCAAAGGCAGGCTAAGAAGGCGGGAGAAATACAGCATAAAGATACTTTTCATAAACAAACAGATCTTAAGTCCTTTACGATAGCAAACACCTACCGTATTTAATATCGAAAAGAAGGGCTACAGTTTTAAAAGTATGCAGTTAATGTTCCTTTCGAAGGAAAAGGGCATCAAGCGAAAGGAAAAGAATTTCTTCTTATTGACATTTCTTTCTTGACAAAATTGTATAAAGTTCTAAAGTGCATTTTAAATCCAAAAAGATAAAACATATTCGTTCGCAGCCTAAAACTTTCATTGGTTGCCAATTACAAGTAGTTAGCTCTAAAACGGGTTGTTAATATCCAAACTGACAGCTATCACCGTCTGGTGACAACACTAATACACTCTTGTCAGACATCTCAACCTAGAACTGGCTCTCATCGGTTTTTCTCACGGGATGGAACTTCCCTTTGATGGATGACACCGCAACGACAACCTCATCGATAAACCCTCAACGATGCCCCGGCTATTGCTGCCTGCCATGCTAAGTGAGTAATGCCTGTCACATGTTATGGATTCAGTAGCGGGATTTATTTTCTTCTTGCTTGACACCCTTGAAGACCGTTTATGAATGAATCTCGACGTAACGAATCGATTAAGATTATAAAGTCTGCCGATTTAATCGAAATTGTTGATAATTTAAAAAGACTGCTTGATACGGATTTTTATGTGATGATAAAGTCATGTGCGAAAATTGACCTGTTCACAATGATTTTGACACAGATACTGGAGAGCCACCCCCCACCCCGCACTTGAGTTGAAGACCATATGGCTAAGCAGAAGGTTAGTAGCATTCTTTTTCAAGGCCCGCGAGGGAACTTTTGTACCACCAAGCAGTAGCAAAATCCCACAACTCTTCTTTCTTTTTTTTCATTTAATGCGTATCAAAATTAATTGTTTTTGAACCTTGCCTTTGTTAGAACTGAGCAGGAAAAAATACTGAATTTACTTTAAGAAAAGAGAATAAGTAAAATAATAACTGTTTCGAAATTAATTCCTTTTCATCTAGGTCAGATGACACACATTCTCAGCAGAGCTTTATTTCTAAAATTAGAAGGGCTGAAGTCTTGGGGAGAGATCGGTTAGGAACAGTGAACAAAAATAAATAAATAAGTAAATAAAATAATAAGCAATTAAAACAAATTAAACAATTTAAATTTAGATAGATAAAAATTAAATTAAAAAATTGATAAATATATTATGAAAAATTTAACGAAAACAAATGGAAGGCGAGAAATTCAATAGTGAGACGCAAATCGAGAATGAAGGTAAAGCAAATAATTTGAAAAACATTTCATTTTATTTAGGATCTAAGAAATTTCTTACTCATGAGAAGTGCTTTCTTCATATGAACAAATAAAAGAATTTTTGCTCACAATCTGAATCATAAAAGAGTTCAATTTAGTCGTTAAAATTGTTAAATTTTGATTCTTCAGTTTTTTTCTTCAACGACCTCTTTAATGCAAAAACGTTTAGCAAATTTGGAATTTAATTGGTGGCTCTTCATGGAAACTCACTCAGTTGTTATTAAGCCTTACATTTCAGTTGCGAAATACAATAATAATAAAGTTCACGCTGTTAAGAATTGTCATGCTGTCTTATCTGAGAATCATCTATTCGCAGAATTTTAAATCGTAAACAAACATAAAAAAAATATATATTTTAAATTGTTAAAACCAGATATAAGACATACATAGATGGCGTGATAATTTACCTTAAAACTAAACTATTCTAAAATTTTTTGTAAAAAAACCTAAACATTTCAACAGGCTATTTTTAATATCAGAGTCGTGGTCAAAAGCGGATAAGGCTATCGGAAATTCAAGAAATTTCCGGAGACGTCGTGTGTGTCTGTGACGTTGCTTTGTTACCTGATATCGATGGCATGAAAAAAGGCAAAGCATTAGTCGTAAATGCAGAATTCATGCAGGAAAAAAAAAAGATAAACTCATACGAAGAAAAAGATTCAATGACGTTCTAAAAAAATTCGGAAGATAGACTGATGGTAACAGTAAAACTCAATGTCTTAACCCTGTTATCGTTAGCTCGTTACATATTCATAATTATTGGACCTAGTTTTTTATTCCATTGCATAAAAGGAAGGAATTCTCATGTTCCGCCATCCGGATGATTTCATAAAATAAATCTTACAAAGATGATGGCAACTTTCTGCAAGTAGAAAGTTGTTCGCCAAGATTATAACCTTCTTCACATTGGGTGTTCTCGACAGCTTTGATGAAGGTTGGACATTAAACTTCATAAAAGTGCCGGTATACCTTTATGCAAGTTGGCGACTGTTCGCCAAGTTTAAGGTCTTTATATGGGCGTCCCGGCAACTTTGATGAGAGAGGTCTTTCTTCACGATACAGAACTTCATAAGAATGTCGGAAACTTTCTACCAGTTGGCGACTGTTAACGAAGATTTAGATCTTCACCTGGATGTCCCGGCAGTTCTCATAAAGGTTGCATTCTTTATGACACTTAAAGCTTCCCAATAGTGTCTATGTCATGATACTCTTGCGCATCGGCAATCGATAAGAAACTTTAAAAAGATGCAGGCACCTTTTCCCGAGATGCCTGCACTGGCTAACGGCTCTAACGGCTCCTGGCGGGGTTTTAACCACTTAATCATCCTACAAATCTTTAAAACAAATGTGTAATGAAAAGCTAGAAATTATTTGCTACCTTTTTATCCTCCAAAGGTAAAATTTGAAAATGATCTCAGTTTACGATAAAAATGTTTCCCTCTCTCTTTCACAAATTTTCAGGACCTAAGCAAAAATTTCTTTTGTTTTTCCTAGTCTGTTTTCTGAAAATTAGCAAAGGTGATACGCTAAAGACACGCATTCAAAGGAGCCCTAGTTACCATTGCAATGCCAGCTGAAAGGAGGGTGAAAATGCATTCATGTTTCCCATTTTTAAGAGAACTTTGCTTTGTATCATCCTGATACAACCACGCTCCGGTGAGAATGGGACCAAATAGGCCACATTTCATTTTCGCCGCATATTGGGCCTTAGAAAATATGAAACAAAGCATCTTTCTCGGTGGTAACGAGCCAGGTACCATTTAACCTCGACGAATGCCACTCGTTGCTGACGCCTAACCACACTTTTCAAATCAAAAACCTGTCTCGAGGAAATTTGCTGCAAAGGAAGTTTTACCCCTTTTATATGAGGCTCCGCCTGGGACTGCTATACTTCAAGAAGCGAGCTCTGGTTACATTTTAAATTTACTTTCCTATTCTAAATCAACACTTTCTCTGTTTCCTTACTTCTTTAAACTTCTTTTTAAAATAATTTGTTCCTTATATCAACTGATATAAAAGAAAAATTGTGTAATTGCAAAATTAAGAATGTATTTTAACAATATCTCTTTCCAAGTCATTTTTAAATATAGTAGAACAACAGTCGTTTTCCCCCCTTTATGCACTTTTTTCTCACATCATTCTAATTTAAGATTTAATATATTTAAATCAATGTTCTTTTTTTAAATTTCTAATGCCATAGTTTAAGTAGATGCGTCGGAATGTTTCGAAAAGTTACTTATTTGAAAATGGAAATCTCTTCTGAAACAGCGATATTTTTGTGAAAATTTGTTATTTTCAGAAATGATATTTATTAAAAAATTCCTTGTTTTACTCAGAATGAAAATCAGAAAATGAGTAAGTTATACAATCACCAGAACTAGAAGAAAATTCACAAAATTAAGTGATCGTGAAAAAAAATAGAATGAATAATTTTCGCGTTTGATTATTTTGTTTATGCAAATTTCCATTCCTTGGGTGCGACTAATCGCACAGTACAGATTTGCTGCATTTGAGTTAAACCAAAATGCTGACAATTATTAGAAATATGAAACACGTGCGTCAGTGTTTCTGTACATTCTGATTGAATTAGAAAAGTTATGAAAAAGCTTTGATTTTATAATTAATAACTGATGACTAATAAATAACTCCCGATTCAAGAATTACATAAAACACTACGTTTAAAAAACATTTTCAATTTCAACCGTATGTATGAGAATAATATACAAGATGTCCATAATTTATTCACCGGATAAAGATATGTTCTAAATAATTCAGAGTAAGAGATAGGGAAAAAAGACTGGCTGATATTTATTTAGCACTTCAAAGAGCTTTATGATGTTAATGCACTTCAACGGGAGCACAATTAATTACTCGAAGTATATAAAGTATGTTGTCAATTTCTTTACGGACGTTATTAGGCATTTCCGGAGTTACAGTAGCTGTTTCTACCGTGATTCGACTTTTTAATTCTTCGATATTGCGAATCTCTACTGCATAAAGTCAGTTCTTCAGGTATCCCCAGAAAAAGAATTCGAATGGTGTGACATCCGGAGAACGGTGCGGTCATGAATTTTTCCATCTCTAAGAATCCAACGATCTAGGAAAGTTTCCTCAAATAACACGCATATTTGTGCAGCCCAGTGACAGGGGACCCCTTCCTGTTTGTGAAAAAAGTTTGGTTGGATTTCTTATATAATTGTGATATCGAAAACAATCTCGGTATATCGAAATAATAATCCTAATTAATTGATGACTCCAAGAAAAGAAGGGATCAATCATTTTGTTATGAGTTAGTATGCATCAAACGTTAACTTAAGGTTTATTTCGTTCAATTTTCCTTACAAAGTATGGGTTTTCTGGCACACAACTCGTGCAGTTATATCGATTAACCTCTCTTCACACTTGTTTTAATGAATATTCACTTATATAAGGTGTTTGCCCTCGTTACCGTTTGCTTTCCTTATCTAATTAGAAAGCACGTTCGGCTAGCAGTCAGAAGGTCGGGATTTTGAGTCCCGGGAAATGCATTGCTTCAATTTTCCACCCCAAAATTTCACCCCAATTCACATCCCAAATGCCTAAAATTTTTACACTAATAACCATATAAGGTTATCTTAACCTGTATTTAACACAAAACAACTTTATCTTGTTCAAGCGAATTACCGCAGATATATACTAATGTACTGAACTTATGTTAACATACAAAGGTAAAATTTCTTCTAAATACTGATTGCTAGGACGTGCAGACTTTTCATGTAAAAACATAAAATTAAAAAAGATGTCCATCGCTACCCATAATTCATTACTGGTATTGGAATTGCCTACAATGCTCAGAAACTGAGTAACCGTGTAAACAGAAAATCAAGTGTTGTCAGTTCTGGCTTTAAATATTAGCTAAATTAACTATTCAAAATTAGCATTCTGGTGGAGGTTAAAGGAAAATGAGAAAGACCAGAAAAGAATAAATATAAAAACTAAGATGCTTTAATTAAAAATCTTCAAATCTATCAAATCGTTACTTTTATTCTTGGCTTTAGACGATCTTGAAAGAAATTTTTGAAACATTTTTACTTTTTTAGCTCTCTAAAGCCAGAATTTTTGTTCGGTTTAATAAATTTTCAGTCTTTCAAGTATTCTATTCGGTTTCAAAATACAATATATTAGAAGTTACATTAGCTGTAATACATTTATTAATTCTGATATGTTAAAAACTGGCTTTAAATAAGAGAAAACAAAACAAAAACCTGATAAATTGCGTGTTTTTTTAAATGATTTTATAACCCTTTATGAATTATTGCTTTCTAAAATATTTTATTAGCTGCGAAAGAGGCTTTTCTGTCATTTCCACTTCAGATGATTTGGCATTTCTTTCAGGTGGTTGTTCATATAGTAAATAAATAAATAAACTGTTCCTTTAGAAAAATAAGTTGTAGGTAAAACCATTGTTAGTTAAGTTCGAAGCATCTTAGTTTTAAAGTGCTCGGATCCCGATGAAAGAATTGGCTGTTATAGTTGGTTTTCGTGCTTTTCGTTATATATAACGTGAATACCAGATAGTTTTCATTAGAAAGTTCTCCACGAAGGCATTTCGCCCTATAGGCAGATAGCCCTCGAGTTTCTTTGCCTTAATCAATTAATTTAACGAAACTTTGCTTTAAATACTGTGTTCAAAGATGATACAAAATTGGAAAATCTGTCTTATCTTAACTAGCGTTTTTTGATTTGCGATTAAACGTTTATTTATTAATTTTTTGAATTCTGCACTATTATTCACATTAAAGTTCATTTCTTTTTACTTCGTACAAGGAAGTATTATAATCGCAAAAAATTTCGTGTATCATATTTCAACTAAAATATCCATTTTGACCGCTATCGAATGCAATTTAACGATGTTTTTGCGTGACATTCGTAAGTAACGACAGAATAAAGCACTCTTTTTCCCCAAAGAAATCATAAAACTGATTTAATATAGATTCTGAAGAGAATTTTTCGTAGCGTCTATGTGTACGTACGTATGTATGTATGTATTTCGCGTAACTCAAAAACGAGTAACCTCAGAACGTTGAAATTTTGTATATAGGATTGCTATAACATGTAGATGTGCACCTCCTGTTTTGGTTACAATTGGCCGCACCAAAAGTATATATATATATGAAGTATATAATATATATATATATATACATATGTCCACTTTTTACTCGGCTCAGTGAGCTCAGTTTCTTTAGTCCTATATGTTTGTAAATTGTGCATTTTTAGCTTTAAAAATGATTGAATTATGTTGTTCTAATCTTCCGGTAAAGGCTTTCATGCCTTTAGTTACCCTGCATATTATAGTTTTAGAATTATCAACAATTTAAAAGTTGTTTAAGTGCGGCTAAGCCTAATCTGTTTGCGATAGCTGCCATATTTGCTTACATTTGATACTTAGCAGAATAGTGAATTTGTTGCCAATCTAGAGAAACTAAGCTTTACCATAACAAAGTAACGTTTTCTTTTATTATTGCGAATTAAATTATGCTTAATCCATTCGAGAATTATTATTTAATTTATTAAATTATCACATACATGGACTCAGTATAACGTCCATAACAAATTACGTCCGTTTCTACGCCTTCGGTGTCTTTTTGCTGAGTGAAACCAAAAGTAAACTTTCATTTTCCTGCAATAAAAATTCTGCCTTCTTGCCAGCTGGCAAAATTGCTTGTTTTTGCGTAGAAACTCTCATTTTAATTGTAAAAATTAATATTTAGATTGTTTTAACTGTATTTATGTTTTACATTTTTCTATATTTTTCAATTTTTATAGGTATTTTGAGGTTTCGTGCTATAACAAAGTAACGTTTTCTTTTATTATTGCGAATTAAATTATGCTTAATCCATTCGAGAATTATCATTTAATTTATTAAATTACCACATATATTGACTCGTAAATAACAAATTACGTTTGTTTCTACGCCTTCGGTGTCTTTTTGCTGAGTGAAACCAAAAGTAAACTTTCAGTTTCGTGCAATAAAAAATCTGCCTTCTTGCCAGCTGGCGGAATTGCTTGTTTTTGCGTTGAAACTCTCATTTTAATTGTAAAAATTAATATTTAGATTGTTTTAACTGTATTTATGTTTTATATTTTTCTATATTTTTCAATTTTTATAGGTATTTTGAGGTTTCGTGCCTTGTCTCGAAGTGAGAACTCAATTAATTAAATGAGAAATATATCTCTAATGAAATTCGAGGAAATAAGTTTAAATGAAAATGCAGCAAAACGTGCGTATAACTTAATATTCCGTACGAGGAAAGTACACATCAGATTTTTTAAATTATATACTCTTTTTGAAATAAACTAATTAATTGAATGAGAAATATATCTCTAATGAAATTCGAGGAAATAAGTTTAAATAAAAGGCAGGGAAAAATGCGTATAATTTAATATTCCGTACAAGAAAGTCATGTGGCGCACACATCACATTTTTTATATTTACAATAAGATCTCAGAGAAATTAGAAAACATTTTATTTTCTAATTTCGTTGACCAATTTATTAATTATTTAATTAAACAATCACAGTTTCATAGCAGAAACGCGGGCTTCTCTTAGGATTTAAAGAGTAACCTTTCATGCATTACAACATTTAACTCCTTTCAAAAGAACTCCGTTCTTTTTAACCAACAGAGGATGCGATGATCGTAAAGGCTAATAAAATGGCTCTAAAGCGAAAATCAGATCTATTGTTCTGAAAAGTAATTGCAGTTTGGACAATTACTCTAAATGCTCACGTATCGTTTATTTCCTTTTTATTAGTAAGGTTCTAGAAGTTTGTGAAAAAAAAGCTCTGCGTTTGTACGCTAATTTGGAACACAAAATAAAACATTGAAAACAAAAGCTCACATACAGAAGTACTTTTGTGCAACATCAAGTGAAAGACATTTAAGTTCATTTGTTATAAAACAATAGATCTGTTTAAAAACTTCAAATGGCCAAGTTTAAGGTCTCTTTCGAAATGGCGGATGCGTATCTTCTTCCTTCCTTTATTGAAAGAGATTAGGGGCCATTTTTTTAAATTAGTAATTCATTATTTTTTCGAATTTATTTCATTATTAAAACTGAATGAAACAATTTGTAGCAAAATTCGTGTTAGCCATGTTTTCTACCAACATTAAAGTATAAAACACCATTTTCTTATAATTCATAAAAGATCTGTGTTAAATTTTGTGTAACTTTTACTATAGAGCCCCTAGCCTATTATTTTTCATTTTTAACCTATCGTATTTTTTTCTGCTTCTGCATGCGCAGAAAACTTATTTCTCAAGATGATTTATATCAGTTGACACGAAGAAATTAAGAACGAATGTAAATAGGTGTCAGGTAATTGCCCCTAATGATGCGTGATTTAGCTTCCTCTTGAAGCTAAGGGTGTAGCTGTGGACTTTCTTCCTCCGAGTCGTCGCTGCCAAGTTCAGTTTGAGAAACATTTTAAAACTGAAACAGTATTTGAGCTTATAGTTATGAGGTATTTCTCTCGCCTTCTTAGCATGCCTTCGTGGTGTAATGTGTAATGGTCAGCATACTCGGCGCGTATTCGAGAGGTCCAGGTTCGAATCCCGGCGAGGGCATTGCACATATTTCCCGTCACTAGCATCAAAATAACTTGAAGACTCTACAATTATTTTATTTATTGTTGCTATAGATGTATTTAGAGATTTTGCAATTGATTGCAGCGTCGGCGGATTTTCTCTTGTTACCAACGATTTAGCTTTAGAAATATTAGAAACAGTACATACCTTTTTTGGGTATTCGTTAGAGTCCTCTTTCCGCGCAAAGTACTGATTGGCGGTTTTTTTGCATCTCCTATTAATAATGTCGCGTATTTTGAGCTTAAAATTTTTAATACTGTATATTTCAATACGTTCTTGGATTATGAATTATAAATGTTTCTCTTCGGAAAGTGTAAAAGCATATATTTTAATCCACAGTTTGTTTACATATGACATTTTGAAAGAAACATAAATTTAAAAGTACCAGACGATATTTATTACCGAGAAATTCTTTTCATTATTTGCTTTCATTATTTGTTTTGTAAGCGGAAATTCAAAAATAAAATTTTCGTATTCTAAATAATCTGGAATAAATTGAAGCGAAACAAGGAAAACTTTAAAAGGAGGACTTATAAGGAAATAAAGAACATATGTTTACAGCTAAAAAGAAGACATGTTCTTTTTTGAATGCCATTTGGCATAAGGTCATCATAAAATCCATTTTTGTGCACATGGCTTACAGACTTATTAGGGTTATTGATGCAGAAGGCGTAACAAATGTGTAATGTTCTTGCCGGAATTCCAACATCTGACTTCCCGATTGTTAGTCTGACGTGCTATTCAGTTACACCGCAAAGGAACATTGAAACTAGAATGAAAATACCTTATAGTCTCAATATTTTATTCTACAAAGAAATGCGCATTTTTAGATAATTAGCCAGTAAAATTATGAATCTGTTTTGTTAAAAACTAGGCAGGAGCGTCAGTTACGATTTTAATGAGTCTATGAAGAATGACGTTTAAAATTTGTATTTAATGACAGCCTAGTTCTCAAAAATTCTAAATATTTACATTTTCCGAATGTGTAGGATTTTCGAAATTATCTGGTAAAACCTGCATCGGTAAATAGCCAGCATTTTTATGCTCAAATATTTAGTAAACGCAGTAGAAATCTAGTAAGGTATTTAATAAAATTTTTAAGATATTTCAAAGTATAAAGTGTTGTTATTAATTTAATCACTTTTGCAGCCTTTCTACACAAGAAACTTTCTTAGAGAAGTCTTTTCGAACCTTTTGGACTCGTATGTTATGCTACCATCTATATAAAATCCAATAGGCTTGTGAAATGTTGCCCCACAGAAAACATATATATTCCTGTATATTTTTAAAAGATTTTAAATTTATCTTCTAAATAGTCTCTGCATAATCAGTTATCACAGCACTGCTATCGGACAAAACAAACAATATTTATTTTTCAAAATTTAATCGACCTGTTAAAAAGTAAAAACGTACTTTTTAATAATTTAAATCTCTTTTTAAATGACATGTCTAACTAATGTAAATCAAAATTAATTAAATTTGTAATATACCTACATGATATTTTTTTTTCTAAATACGCAAAATTGTCGAATGTAACCTCAAACATCGCACCTAACCGTAATACAGTAGAAATGCAAAAAGAACTGGAGCTGTCTTTCATAGCAAGAGGCACCAATTGTGGAGGCATCAATGTAAAAGAATGTAATTCTTTCCAGATCTGACAAATACCTTGTAAAGCGGTAGATAATACCCACTAGAAGGAACAGAGCCCGCAGTGTCGAACGTAGGAAATAAAACGCATTACAAGCAACGCCTGGCGGGGCCCCTTATGGGCCCTGTGGAGTGCGGTTATCTGGGTAATTAGTGTGGTGGAAAAGACCCATATTGCCAATGATTAAACAATGGGTGTCCATCACACTTCCCCATATCCTTATCCGTATATTAATAGCTGCTGCGTTTTATCCGCAGCTTCATAAATAAAATTCAGGTAGGTAAGCTTCACTTTCATATAGCGATGCACATCACTAGAAATCCTCACTAGGAGTGGAACTTTACGAGAGAAAGGGATTTTTATTTTTCTCTCAACAGCCTCCTGTACCACCTTAACGTGTTGTTTTGGCCTCTATATACAATTACACACACTGCTTGCTTCAATTCCCTGCGCATTTTGCTAAACATTTCCAGAACACGCTGTATATACAGAGAGAGGGAGAGAAAGAGAGAGAGAGAGAGAAATGTCATTGTGAATTAATTTGTAATTATTAATTTATTATTAGTAATAATATAGGTTTCTATGCAATTATTTATTCATGAAATTATTTTCTTGTAGAAATCATTTTCCCCTTTTGTTTGCCATGGCAGTTATATACAGATGGATGGCTATAAATAGCAATTATATGCAGATCCCTTTGTCATTGAGATGCTGAAAATGTTATTAAAAAGCTTGTTATAGTCTTAATACGTTATTTTGCTATTGTTGCAGTTTTACTGCAAATGGAAGATTAGTGATATTTTCACTGGCACAGTTATTTATTCAAGTAGGAAAAACATTTTACGCGTGTCCTAAACTCGTCTTTTAGATGCTTTAAAAAATGGTCTGGAAGCCGTTCCATTCATCTCTTCGCCAATTTCTAGCGAAGCGAAACGACATAGAGCATGTCAGATGAATTTCAGAGAAAGTGCTAAACGAAACTCGTACTTCGTCATTCTGTCTTCTACGTCGCAGAGTGCCATTCATCCGATGCCTTAATCCATGCTCTAAACTGTCATAACAAGATATTTGTTAAAACACTTTTTCTAGAGATGGAGTATCCTATTTGAGCTCGTTATCTGCTTTCGGTTGCCTATTGTACGACTGTCGGATTTAAGAGATCAGAGGTAACACAGCTCTCAAAGTGATATCACCTATCAGTATAAGCACAGCCAAGTTTCGTGCTAATATGTTTTGATCTCTGATTTCTATTAAAATTCCAGTCAACCAAAAAAAAAATTACTCTTGTTGGGGAAAATTGGAATGTAACCCCTGCCGGATCCTCTAAACGTAGATGCTGCAGAAGTTGGTCTTCTAAAATTAGATTTTATTTATTCAATTATGAATACCCGATCTAACTTTTCTGAGTGGAGAGAATTGTAAATATTAATGCAAGATACAAAAGGTACAAGATTTACGATTAGCAGCTTCGTTGATCGGTAGTAGTGCTGGTTGCAGCATCGTTGGATTGGGTTCAGTGAAAATTAAGTGGATAATGGCAGCATGGGATGCTTAAAAATCTTCGGGAACCTAAAGTCCTCTTGAGTGGTTTGATGGTAGGGGATGAGCAGTGAGAAGCCATCATATCCGCGCCCCCTTCTGTGTGCATTGCATCCAAACGGATCTGGAGCCTCACAGTTAGTGTGATGGGACTTTACTTTCAACAGACGGCGAAATTCCGGTGAACTGTACTTCTACCTCTACTTGAACTGATACAGAAATCTGGACATCTTACATATATATATAGCGTGTTCCAAGTCCTGCTGGGCCTTCAGAGTTATTATGTGATTGTTCAAAATAGATAGATAATAATATTATTCCAGAAACAGAATTTGTGCCTAGCGGTTTCTGCTATCACGGCACTTTTAAGTTCTTCTGCGAGATCTCTCTTTTAAAAACAGCCTGCAATATTTATTATTATCATTCCCTTTATGCAGAAGATTCATAGATCAATAAGGAAACAAATCTCACCACTAACATAGCAAATCTAGAAAATTTCCACTCAGACAAAATTTTGATTCAGGTACAATTGTTACTTAACTATATAATTTTTTATAAATAGATACATCCACCACAGAAACTTATTATCTTTTCTTGTAAGCAAATATCTGTTCACATCACAGCTAGATGATGTGGTAAGATATGTTTTCAAAGCAATGCTCGAATCCCATATGTTAGCGCTGCGCTAAATTTATGAATAACTTTTTCAATTATAGGAAATTATGTACTAAAGCTTAACTGCAAATATCGCAACGCCATTAACATTTCACTTCAGTTACTCAGTAGAAAAGGATTTAATATTCACAAATACTATTTGTTAATGATTCCTGTTCGCTCTTTTCGGAGATCTTTTCTGTCAATTTTGTCCCCTCTTTAATCAAGAGCTTGTAAAGAATTAAAAGAGATAAACATGTCTGGCCAATAATCGAAATTCCTATGTTCGACTTTCGGTGAAGGCATGGTGAATTTTTCTATAAATCCTCACTCCAAACTTCGCCCAAAACCTACTTATTGGAAGAGTAATTGCTGCATAAACAAAACAAAAAAGAATGGCTTCTTTTTACTACTATGTGTTTCACACTCTCTGAGTTTGTTCCTCAGAACCTTAGATTGCTAATGAACTCAGCTATGTGAGATCTGTTGCCACTGACAGAAAATTTTTCCCCTGGGTATTAATAAAGCCTTTACACATTTTTCATCTTGTAATCAAACAAGACATTGCACCGTTAGATATAACATTAATAACCTTGTCGTGTTTCCATTTCATCTTTCTGCCAGTTACAAAATTGCATGGATTCTTCAGAAGTTCAATTTTCAAGTTATTTTTTCGCCTATCATTGAAGTCCGTGGTCTGATTCTTAAAGATTCTATTATTGACTTAAATTCATCGGCAATTTATAGCCTATCTTGTTAGCGTGGTTTAAGATATATCGAACAAACTAAAAGAACGTTAAAGAAACACGAATCTGATGTCCGAAAAGACAAAATAAACAAGTCTTCGATAGATAATCATAGCTGGAAATTTAATGGTAATTTTGATTCTGAGTCAGCAAAAATTCAGATAGCTTCTTCCATTGGAGAATTGGATTTTCTTTAAGCTTTTCGCAATCACAAAGGTTTATCTTTTTTTGTTTTGGTGTCTTTAATTCCAATCCAGTCCTTTCTAACGCTTCTAAAATTTTATTAACTTAATTTTTCAGTTTTCATTACTATTTGTGCCGACACATGACGTGGAATGTTTTTTTACGCCCTTGCTGAACTCGCAGTCTACAAGTCTGCTATTCCACTCACTCCTGCTAATCCATTTCTTTTTGTCTTTTCAGCTTTATTATTAAGCATCATTTTCTTCAGACTTACGTCATATACAATTCAATGTTGCGGGATTTACGCCATATACAGTTCATACAAGAATTTTAAAAGCAACATAGCAGCATAGGTTTAGAATTTCCGATGCAATGCTAAGTATTGGCGTACATTGTTATGTTTTCTCAGTCTTTTCACAATTCAACATATCAATATTCAATTTTCTTAGTAATATGGTTTGCAAAACTTTCCTTTGCCTTTATATTATCAACGTTTTGCGCGTTAACTTTATTTATTAAATATCACGTTCTTCGTACTTACGCCACATAAAATACAATTAAAAAAACAAAATAACAAACTGTTTAAACACAATATATCTTTAGAATTTCCGATAGATGGTCTCGCGCGCTGGAGATAAAAATTTTTATTCCGTACAGTATCGCCATTGCTCTCTTTGAAATCACTGGGTTTGTTAATCAAAAATTCATTAAAGTTTTACAAAATATGAAACAGAATTTGGAATTCAAAATTCGGGCTTCCAGTCTACAGTTTTGGGTGGACGACTACGTTATTTAAAAATTGATGGCTATATTTACAGTCGTTTTTTCACAATGCGATGAACATACATGCAGATTTAACAATGATGTGGAAAGAGAAAGGAAAGAAGTACAGTTGTTTGAGTAAAGCGCTCCCGTCCATTAAATGTCAGGCAAATATCATGTTCTGGGGCATCTTTTATTTTTCCTTTGTCTCTTAGCACCGTTCGAGTCTGCTTGAGATTCACTAGGTCTCCATTTTACTCAGAATTTGTCCAGGCAGATTTGTTGTTGCCTTCTTAAAATGTTTCTAAAGTGAGACATGACTTTGTCATTGAAACTGCTTATGCTGGAGCTCAGGATGATACCTTTATATGAAACGTTGTACCTTAACCCATTTTGCGGATCATGAATAGGATCCTCTTCATCTCTTTCCTTCCGGGCTTCCGTACATTGTCTTGGTATTTTACTATGTCAGTAACTGCTCTGAGGGCACAATAACACGGACACGGTCTCTACAGCCAGAAAGGGCAGCCTATGCTGTCCCGGGTGGTCGTGGCATAGGCCATCCGAGTTGGCTAGCGCGACGGCTATTAACGCACGAAGTACGTGCTTTTCTGTTTCCATAACTGAAAATAATAAAGGGTTATTTTCACCTTTCTTCTGTGCTGGTATTGTTTCACGCCTTGCGAGAAGTCTCCAGGTCCATTAATAGGATCTAGGTTAGTTTATGTGGCTAAGAAAACTAGATCCTATTACTCCTACCACCAAACTTTTAAGAGGACTTTCGTCTCGCCGTATCATATTTTGAGTGCCCCCTTGCCTCATAAACACTGTACACTTACAATTATTCATGCCTTCTCCGGGATTCGAATCCGGACTCATCGGCATGGCAGTCAGCGTCACTAATATATGTAGATACAAAAAATTCTCAGTTTCGAAGCCATCAAAGTTCGCCTGCAAGTCAACTTGGACATAATTTGCACCAGAAGGAATTCATGGAGCTGTAAATTACTTTCTACCAGGTTCATTCCTTGATAAAAATTAAGCAACGTAAAACATTAAAATTATGTTTTCAGAAGTTCCAGAGTATTATATCTGTTGCGTAGGTTATCAGAAAACACTTCTGAAAATCATTTGTTGCCAAGTTAACTATTCATAACTCGAGATATCCTTCGTCACGCAAGGCGTTTTTTCTTCAGATGACTTGTTGATGAACTGGATTATTCGATTGAGAGGGCGTTTGTGATTCAAGTTTACTTTTTAGATGCTGTTTTTAAAATAGATTTTATTTATCTACAGTTATGCAATCTCAATTTTAATTACAGATTTTTAACTACATTATCCCCCCCCTGGTTAAATTTCTTTATGATTAAAATGTAAATCGAAATAACTAGGTTTTATTTCGCTATTAATATATAGATTTCAATAATCGCTTATTGTAATTTTTTTTAAATCCATTAAAGTATTTCAATTATTTTGGTATTTTCACAGATATTGTTTCAAGAACATAGTATATGTATATACGCATGTATGTGTGTGTAATCCTTCATAAAGAGTTAAAACTTTTTTTTATTAGACACTGAATAAAAAAGCTACTAATATGCAGTTTAATGCAGGATTAAATACTGAAAAGAAAATATGTTTCCTTATGACCCGAAAATGTTTCATTTCAGTATTCAGATTTCCATATTTTCACAACAAAGGAAGATAGCAGTAAACAAAGTTCTTAAACAACTTTACCCAGTAAGAAATAATCCGACAACTACACTTATCAACCTAACAAAGCATCTTATCTATTTACATAAAAATTTCATCGGATGAATATAGAAAAAAGAGTGTAGATAGATGCGATTCACCTTGCATTCAAGTGACCCTACTCATTGTTCGGGATGTTCCAGGGGTCAAGCCGCAGACGATTTTAGCGGCCTTGAGGGTCTTTAACAGGTGCATGGGAGGCTTCGTCTTGGGGTACAGAAGCCTGAATTCTTTAATACGTTGTGTTTTCTTTCTTATTCTTCATTGTAATTTCGTATCAGCAAACTGCTTTCAAATTATAATTTCAGTTACAAAATATCTTTGCAAAGAGCATTTTAAAAAATTTACTACTTTGCTAAAACAAGGATGATAATAATATAAATATTGTCATTAAAATCAACTATAAAGACTATTTTTAAACCATTTCTTGAATTAAAACATATACATTTATTTTTGAGGTCATATATGAAGGGGAGAAAGTTAGCAAAAAGTTTAGAATTTACTACAGACAGAGGAGCATGTTATATAAATGGAAGATTATTAGTTAAAATGTAAAAGTCAAAAACTTAAAATTATACTTATATTTTGTGAGTTATGTATTTCACTGTAAAACAGAAAACTAGTTAGTTTTAATTAGTTCAGATAGATCAATTTCGGATAAACCATGGTCGGTTTTGTTCTATAAACATTGCAAATAATTAATGTTTACTTCCTTGTACGAAGTAAAAAGGAAGTATTGTAATCGCGAAAAATTTCGGGTATCATATTTCAACGAAAATATCCATTTTGACCGCTATCGAATACAATTTAACGATGTTTTTGCTTGACATCCGTACATAAGGACAGAATAAAGCACTCTTTTTCCTTAAAAAAATTATAAAACTGATTAAAAATGGATTCTGAAGAGATTTTTTCCTGGCGTCTGTGCGCACCTACATATGTATGTATCTCGCATAACTCGAAAACGAGTAGTCTTAGTACGTTGAAATTTTGCATATAGGACTGCTATGACATGCACCAAAAGTACATAAATATATGTACATATATATATATCCACTCTATTACTCGGCTCAGTGAGCTCAGTTTTTTATTCTTATATGTTAGTAAATTGTGCATTTTTTGCTTTAAAAATGATTGAATCATGTTGTTCTTATCTTCCGGTTAAGGTTTTTATGCCTTTAGTAAATGTGTGTGCAAGATTTGTAGAATTATCAACAATTTAAAAGTTGTTTAAGTGAAGTTAAGCCCTTTTTCTCATGGCGGACATATTTGTTTACATTTGAAACTTAGGAGAATAGTGGATTTATTGCCAATCTAGAGAAATTAAGCTTCGCAACAACAAAGTAACGTCTTCTTTTATTATTGCGAAGTGAATTATGCTTAATCCACTCTGGAATTTATTCGAGGAAATAAGTGTTTTAATTTTTAATATAGATATTATGAATTTTTATGTATTTTTGCCTTGTCGCGAAGTGAGAACTGAATTAATTGAATGAGAAATACTGAATCGTCTGCGAAAACTGCTTCTTTTTTGTTTTGTTTGTTTGTTTGTTTAATTTCTTTTACACATCGTTTTAGATTTGTTATGGTATTTGAATAGAGCATGTGACGACGATTAGGTAATTCTCCAGATGATATACACCATTTTTGTGCATTCTGAGTTATAAAATGAATGAGATGTAACGCTGCTAAGTGAAGCTACTGCCAAAATGTCGCTATGGTAAACAAATATAGTGAATTTTAAAGAGTGCATTTATCCTATTGTGGTTTGTGCTCTATGGATGATGTAGATTTAATTGAATCCAGTAAGCTTAAATGAAATGCAAAATGCGTATGTTTTAATATCCGTACAAGGAAGTCATCTGATATACACATCAGATTTTTTATAAATAACTTTTCTTCAAATGTTACTTTTGAATACAATTAAAAGAAAATAAACTTCAAAATTCTCATTTAAAATTCTTCGTTATTTAATTAACTTAAAGTAAATAAAAGGCATCGGTATTTAACAAAATAACGTTATTTTCCATGAATTCATATAAAAAGCATTTGGCAACTTTCCTTTCCTCATGGTGGATGAGAAATAAGCGCCCTTCCCCATAGTATGGCAGAAATTCCCTGAGTTATACTGCAGGTATTTTATAATTCATTAAAATCTTTAAAGCTTCCGATTTTGGTATTTTATTCATTTTCTCAAGTCTTCTAATACAAAGTAAATTTAACTGTAATTAATTTACATAACCCAACAAATGATAAAAGTCATCCCAGGAAAGAAATTTCGCACCCCACTGTTTTTAGATTATATAATCACCTGTTTACATTATAAAACCTACATTCACTTTGAATAATCAGAAAATGACGAAAACTTCCTTTTTAAAAAATTAGATTGCTTTTAGAAAGAAGTTTGATAAATCGTAAAAATATTCTTCCTATGAGTGATTTTACTGAAAAGAGGTCTCTAATTATCGTATACTACATACAAGAAAGATCTATAGCTCGGAGAGATACTAGAGCTCAGTGAATTTTTCTTGTTTGCTTCCTCTAATAACCTCTTAATAGAAACATGATATGCAAAAAAAGCAAATTTAATTGCAGCGGTAAGTATCATGAGAAATGGTCAAAGCATCTCATCTCAAGCAGATATCATGGGATGTTGCAAATATTGTAAGTATTCTAGATACATCTTGTAATGAGGCTTTGTTCTAGACTCAGTTTGTTATCATAAAGTTAGCAAAGCAACAGCCTTATGTTTGGCGTAGATGATCTCAAGCGATTTCGAGGGCAAACAGGTGCAGGTCGCTCTTCACCAAGACCGCTGATTTTTCATTTGTCATACTTGACATGTTTGTCATCACTAGGCATGTTTGCCATCATTTGTTCGAGACACTTCATGAAATCAGTCGTTTCGCGTTTTCAAAAGTCGCAATGAAAGGAATATGGATGATAACGTCAATTACAACAATGATGTTCTCGTTCAATCCCTGGATTGTGTGTAGTTTAAAAGCCCATTACATTACTGAATGATTTAAACTTTGTTTTCTAAGTACACTCATAAGAAACTTGTAGAAGTCGGTGGCCTGATCCCTTCAAACTAATGCAATCTTCAAAAGAATAATTTCGGACAAGGCCTCGATGATACCCAAATATCACTCCTCTTGAAATCTTGAAGAATGTGTTGAAGGATAGACTCTGTGCCAACAAACCACATTTTAACTGAAAGAGAACATCACCGATACAATAGTCTGCATCAGGCACATTTACCTGACTCAGACATTCACAAATATGGAAAGTCGGGCTGCTAGATGCTTACAGCAAGATCAGGGATATACGTCTATCATTTCTTGTGATGCGATACGTCAGAAATTTATCGAATATATGTTAAAGTAATATCATTTGTTCATTTTATTTCTGATAAAAACATTATATCCGTAGCAGATGATAATTCGAGGCCAGGGCCGGCGCAAACGGTGCGCCCGCTCTGCGAGGCAGAATTCAAAGGCGATAAAATGTTCAGTAGTAAGTGAGGCACTGAACAGTTTACTTTGGAAGCCACAAAAACTGCACTGAAAGCAAAAATACTAGCTTCGGAACCACTTAAAGCCTTCCATCAGTGAAACAAACCCTTAAATATTTTGATGCACACATGCCTGTCAGCATTTATAAAATGCGATTCATATCTATGATATGTAATTATGCGAAGCTTAAAGAAAAATGAAAATTAAAAAATCGTTATTTTTTAAAAATTTATCTAGGTGCAATAATATGATTATCGCCTGAAAACATCGCCTTTAACACTAAAGTAGTATTGCCCCTTTGATAAGATTCCCCAACTCTGCTAATTTTCATTTAAACTGGTTAAACGAAAGTTGGTTTTGCAAGAAAAATATTCAAAGCGACAATGAAGGAAGTTCTGTAACATATTTCTTTCATTTTCGAACTTCTTTCTAGTATTATGTAAAATTTATTTTAAACTAATTTTAAATCCATAAACTCTATTCCCCTTTTCCTTATCATCCCATTCTCATTTCCAGCTGCAGGAAAAGAACAATTCGTTAGATTATTGATATTTTTAATGCTTTTTTATGACTACTTGAAGAATTTTGCAAGTAAATGACTTTTCGCTGCACTATAGTGGGTAACTATTGAACACATTTAGTTTATGAAACCAGACTTACAAACTTTAGCCTTTTTTAAAAAGAGAATGCTAAAATGAAAAATCTGTGTCACTTTGAATATTCTTACACCATTTTGCGAGGGCTTTAAAGAACTCGGAAAGACTGAAAAATGCTATAATTTCACAGAACACTATTTTCTAATTTACAGTTGAAAGAACTCCCAGGATCAGTGATCCGAAGGGACTGGCAATTAACCCCCACACAGGGCGTCATCCATAATGCATCAAACGGCCCTTAATTCTCCTATTTAATCTCTTTTGAGTATTTTAGACCCTTTTGAGGAATTCCGACAAGATTCAATTGGATAGTATCTGTTCGAAGATATCCTAATTTATGGGAATTTTATGGTGCCCTCACACATACTGTCGAGCTAGAATGCTGTCAAATGAAATCGCTTGAGTTTTGCCTGCTCCCTTTTGCATCGTCATTGATATTGTTACTCTGTAAAAAGGTTCGAAGACTTTAGAAAACGGAACTTTTAAGCCTAATACGTTGTTTTTTATCATCCACGTACAGTAAATATTGAAATAATTAACTGCAATAGAGTAAGCAATGCAATACATAGACGATATACAAAATTTTGCGAAGAAGTCTATTGTTTACATCACATAAGGGAAAAAATGTATCATAATTTTACCTAATAATTAAGGGCAGGTTCGGCTGAAAATGTCATAATTATTTTAATTTTACTATCTCAAGAAATTAATCATTAGTTTCATTTAATTTCCTTTATATATATAATTTTCAAATAATATGGCAATTTTTTTCCCTTTTCTCGAAAATGTTCAAATGCTTAATTTATTTATCCTAATCAATGTATTTTCTCAAATGTTTATATAGTCAACTTATTCTTCATTTTAGTTCACCTTTTTATTTACATTAAAAAATCTTCTGTGGACACCACATGACTTCCTTTTACGGCCTATTAAATTACGCACATTTTTTGCTGCATTTAATTTATACTTATTTCCTTTAATTTTATTCGAAATATATTTCTCATTCAATTAATTCAATTCTCACTTCACGGCAAAGCAAAAATACATGAAACCTCAAAATATCTTCATTAAAAATTGTAAAATACCGAAAAACATAAAACACCAAATACAGTTAAAAAACAGTTACAAAAGAAAACAGTTTTTACATTTAAAATTAGAGTTTCTATGCAAAAACAAGACAGTACTTATTTTGCTTCGGAAGAAAGTAAAAAGCAGTAAATGTATTCACGCTCATTATAAAGCGAACATTTTTTAATAATACTCTAAGTAAGCAATTCGAAAAACAAAACGACAGTTTTTTGTTTCTTATAAATTTAAATATATTTCTACTTTAGAAGCGAGGGCGAAAGGACATAGAATAAATTTTTATTTTTTAAACTAGAAGCTCAGTTAAACTGTCAGTATCTTTTTTGAAACATTTGCTTAGATAAATTTCACAAAACCTGTATGGAGACTTTAGAGTAAAAGACCAAGTAGCCGAATTCTGTTAATGGCGAATATCGTCCACCGCATTTTAATTCGAGCGCCTCTTCTAGAACGATTAAATTTATTTCGAAACAGAGAAAATGAAAAATCAGCAGTGCCTTTGTCAGTATTCGAACTCTGGGCCTCCGAATGCTAATCGGACATACTTTTAATTACACCGCGAAAGCACGTGGCAAGGAAGGAGAAAATTCCTTTCGAAATAGATTAGAAGTTACTTTCTAATAAATTCTAAAACCATTATATTTATAACTTGCCGAATTTTTCTCTGAAAATATTCTTAATTAATAAATAAATGAGTTTCTTTTCACAAAGTTTCAAAACCTGAAAGCAAATAATGCATTTTAATAGAAAATTGCATTACAAAAATTTTTCAGCACAAGACAAGAATAATATTTCAATGAAAAATGTCGATAATACAGGAGGATAAAGACCTAAAATATTACCCTTATATTCGAAAATATTACTTCTGTTCAAAATTTTTTAAGCCTATTCAAAGCATCCATTCAAAATTATCATCTCTTGCTGATAATGAATTTTTTTTAAAAAATAATTACTACAGATTGCTTATTGCAATTTGAACTTGTCCTGTTTCTAAATATATCTCCCAATCTTTGCCATTAAGAAAAATAAAATTCATCGTAAAATTAGAAAACCGATGAAAATGTACTGTAATCTTTCTTTTAAAAATTTATGTTAGTAGATATCATGTAGGAAACTACCATTTATTAACTTTTATGTAAAATGTATATGATCCTGCGCCAGTTCTCTAGACTGTAATTAATTATCCGGATCGCTTATTATTCTTGCCAGAGTAGTAAAAATTCAGATTGTAATCAAATTAGTTTCATTACTTTGAACTTTGGTATCATATAAAATAATATTTCATAGTTGCTTTATATTAACCTTCATTAATGGCTTATTGAATTGTTATTTTAGCTCCATAAAGTAATACTATCTTACTTGCAGTTGAATAGAAATAGGTTATACGTTTTCCTTTAGTACAAAAATGATGATAAAATTTTACTTTCAGTTTTAGGACTTTCGTTAATGATAAATTAATTTCCTTGTTTTACTTTAATTGGAACTGAAAAATTAATTGTGTGCTTAGGAAAAGTAATTTTTTTTTAAAGTGACCGGGCGCTTTATTTAATAGCCATTAGCCTTGAGGCACTACAAGTAGCCGGAAGTGGCGGCCATTTCTTTATGGAAATGCCTAACAGGTAGCCATTGTTGTTTCTTATGAAGGGACGGGCAGTCACAACCATGCCTTCTCAGGGATGATTTGAGCCCGAGCCTATCTCTCAACAGTCAGGGTCACTAATCACTATACCGGCTGAGCGGCTTAGGACAAAAAAAAAATTAATTGTGCCTAAACAAAAGTACATTTTATGTTTTCTTTAGAGCTAGATAAAAATATTTCCTTTTTAGTTCCTTCCAAGAAGCAAAGGAAGTACTGTAATTGCGAAAAATTCCTAATATCATATTTCAAAGAAAATATCCATTTTGACCGCTATCGAATGCAATTTAACAATGTTTTTCCGTGACATCTGGACATAAGGACAAAATAAAGAATTCTTTTTTCCCAAACGATGGATTCAGAACAGTTTTTTTAAGGGGGGGTGTTCTGTACATACGTACGTTCGTATGTATGTAAGTATCTCGCATAACTCAAAAACGAGTAGCGTTGAAATTTTGTAGATAGGACTGCTATAATATGTAATTGTGCACTTCTCTATTTGCTCGCAATCGGAAGTCAAAAAGTATATAAATATGCATATGTTGTTACTCGGCTCAGTAAGCTCAGTTTTTTTTTATTCTTATATGTTGGCAAATTGGCATTTTTTGCTTTAAAAATGAGTGAATTATGATGTTTTTATTTTCTGGTGAAGATTTTGTGCATTTGCTTAATCTGCATGCAACAGTTGCAGAATTATCAACGATTTAAAAGTTGCTTAAGTGTGGCTAAGCCTAATTTTTCTTTACAATAGCAGCCATATTTGTTTACATTTGAAACTTAACAGAATAGTGAATTAAGTTTTTACCCCTTCAGTGTCTTTTTGCCGAGTGGGACCAAAATTAAACTTTCATTTTTGTGCACCGAAAAATGTGCCTTGTTGCCTGCTAGACGAATTGTTTATTTTTGCGTGGAAACTCTAATATTAATTCTAAAAATTGTTTTTTATTGCTTTAATTGTATTTTGTGTTTTATTTATTCATTATTTTATGTTTTTCAATTTTTAATGAATATATTTTGAGATTTTGTGTATTTTTTTCTTGCCGTGGACTGAGAATCTGATTTAATATAGATTCTGAAGAGATTTTTTCGTAGCGTCTGTGTGCACGTACGTATGTATGTATGTATCTCGCGTAACTCAAAAACGAGTAACCTCAGAACGTTGAAATTTTGTATATAGGATTGCTATAACATGTAGATGTGCACCTCCTGTTTTGGTTGCAATTTTTCGCACCAAAAGTATATATATATATATATATATATATATATATGTCCACT